>CM076572.1:1130732388-1130827250 GCA_034641835.2 Pinus albicaulis | reverse complement strand
TTCCAAATATGGTCCAGGCATATGTCCATAATTTCCTTGCCAATGGTGTAATGACCACGGGCAAACTTATTGGCCGCAACTTCTTTGCCGCTGATAAGTTGTTCAGGATGGAAAAGTGGACGGTAAGTAGCAGTCCGTACCTCGTCAATGACAGTCGAATCCAAATCTACAAATACATCGCGGGTGACATGCTTTTCTACTCCAGTTTCGCTGAAGAAAGTGTTGAACGCATCGTCTCCGCTATCGACGATCTTGTCGCTGGGCATATGGCCATCAGGCCAGGCTGAATGGAATGCTTGAGGCAATAAAGTTCCTAGCAAGCATTTCGAACCTGGATACCGGCCTGGCCATTGTGGATCTAGATGCACTTTTTCATTTTCACTGGTATTCCACTGTAATAATACCTACTTTGAGTAATATCAATAGAGCAATTTGGTTTGTGTTGTATGTGTGTCTTTGATGTTCTCATATAGTCCCTATGCACACTTCGTGACAATAAATCGCCGAGTCACGATTGGTGAACTTGTATTTTCATTCTCTGTGAAATTCAATGATGTGTTGAGAGTCATTAGGATAGGAAGTCCCTTAGGCATGTGAGAAGAGATAGTTAAGAGAATGTGTGTAGATTTGTCAGTAAAGGAGGGCTCTGTAATGTTCTTCTAATACATTATCAGAGATTGTGATTTCTCCGAGAGCCCTGGTGTAGTAAGTGTGCCATTCGTTTTCCATTCGTATGGAGCTTTGTGTTTTATGATTGTCGAATTTGTGTATGATTCGAGATTCAAGTACGCAGATTACGCTGATGCATACCCAGGTCTAGGTCCAAACGAACCATCCTCGCCAGTCGAAGAATTGTGGACTACTTAATAATCGCTCAACACTGTGCTGCACAAGAAGATATTTATATTTATTAGGTGATATATATATATATATATATATATATATATATATATATATATATATATATCAACCGCAAACTAGCATTTGATAACGGAAAAAGAGAAGCTAGTGGCACCATAATATTGCCTTTCAAATTCAGTCCTATAAAACACCGAACAATATGTCTCCATATATCTAAGTGTTATGTCAAATCCATTTGAAAAATTCAATAATAACATGAACAATATAACTGTTATAACAACTTTCGCTGGTAAGAATTTATAATATCAATTCAATTAATACAGTAGTTATTATATGAAATCCCAAACAATAACTAAAATATTGAGCAGGTGTGTTAAAAGAAGATAATGGCTCGTAGTTGAACTTGGATTTTATCATAATATATGCAATCATAATAAGAAAGTTCCATGAAAAAGAAAGTAATAAAATAAATTTAAAAAAGAAAAATAAATAAGTAGAATAAATCAAAATGTTTATGTGGAAAAGATGAAGTGTATTAGTTCCTATAATCCACCTCGAAGAGTCAGAGGTCTCCCAGGCATAAGTCTTCATTTGCAACCTGGGTAAAGGATTAAACAACACACGGGACCAAATTTGGACGTTACTGAAAAATCCATCAATTGGCGGAGTTGTACACGTTTCTGTCACAAATTGTGTTGATTGTAGAATCCAACTCTTTGATAATCCGACACGTAATTGATTTTGCGCAAGGGAATAACATCCAGACCCACAGACTAGTGTGGAACCCCACATATTCATAAAATATATATGGGCGTGGCATATCCGGATCCATCTATATCATCGAATTGAAAGACATCTGGCGAGAAAGAAATATGGTTCCATAATAAATCAAGACCAAAACGCATCTTGGCATAGCAAGAATGGATTCCATTCAGACATCAGGATATAAATGGAAATTTTGGCCAGCATTTTGTAAGTTAAGTGGTTATGTTTGGGCAAGAGACATATGAGGGATTTTGAAACTGCTCGGTTGTTAATATAGTGTGGGCGTGATACAATGATATGGCAACGTTTTGGTTGTTAATATAGTGTGGATGTGATACAATGATATGTGGTTTAAATGTAAGTTTTTTTGGGTTAAACTAATGAGACTGCCGGTCAAATCCCACTCAATATATAGCCATCTATTATATCTGCTTAAGGAGTAGGGTCTTTATTTCTGAGAGTCTTACTTCTCGCTAAATCATAAGATCTGGTATATTTATCCCACATGAAATTAAAAGAGTCTTACTTCTCGCTAAATCATAAGATCTGGTATATTTATCCCACATGAAATTAAAAGATGATCAAACAAACCCAAGTAGACACGAACCTTGGCATAGTGGATCAATATTTTTTGATTTTCTGGAGTACTTAGAAGAAGTTAGAACAATTGTGTCAAAGTGGTATTAAAGCACAACTATGCTCTTGGGAAAAGGTAAATCAGATTAAGAGAGTATTTCAAAAGGCCACTGAAAACATTGCTCAACACATTGGTTGCAAATCCGACAGCAGCATTAATGCCGGTTATTGGCTTCACGAGATATACATGACGTCAATCCCAAATAAGACATGCAAAGCAAAATTAGTATTGTTCTTCCCACCGCTAAATCAGTAGCAAGATTAAGATTTCTCTTCACTCAAATTGGGCCAAGGTTATGAAAAGGGTGCGTGTGGATTTATTTCAGAGTTCCAGTTCACCTAGTTTTCATGGTGACTTTTAGGGAAATTAGCTATCAGAAAGCTAGAAATTACGTTGATTTGACAACCCTCCCTTCGTACTCAGTAGATATGAAGCGGCTTGACTTTTAGGCAGGGTGCAATGGTGGGACCTATGAGAAAAAAAATCATTGGTTGCCTACTAGACTTAAAATTCCAACTTCTCATTACTATGAATGGGAAGGGAGGTGGAGTTGTCATTTCTTAAAAGGTGGGCATTGAAGCAACTTAAAGGGAGAATTATTGAAATTTCATGCACCCTCTTGGTTTCTCGCAAGAAAGAACATACCACTTATGAATATTGAATTTGTATCATAAAATGAGTATTGTATACGAGAATCATCTTCTGGAAACCTCGAGCCTCGAATGTTAAAAACAAATGCTAAAGAAATTATTTTCTATGACATTCATAAGGACATCTATGTAATATATATGAAAATTGTTCTGAACCTCATGTTTTGTTGACCGACAATGTGAGAGGGTTGAAGTTGAAAAAACTCTGTTGGGTAAAACATACAATTTATGAATATTGAATTTGCAAACTTTATTCGTTGTCAATTGAGCCTCGAATGTTAAAAACGAAGGCAAAGAAATTATTGTCTATGACATTCATTTGACCTCAGGTGTTCCCTCAGTTCATTCGTAGGCCTTTTCTATTCTTATGAAAATGCTTCTCAATATCGAGGATCATCCTTAAATGACATTTATTCGAATGTGTCGGTGTTGTCTGTGCATATCATGGTTTTTGTGCTTCGATGTCTTGACTTCCTTGACAACGATTTTTTGAGTTTCCAAACTTTAAAATTGGGGTTTGCAGGCTGAAAATCGTGGGGTTTCAGTTGCAAAAATTGGGTTTCTGGGGCTGAACATTGACGCTTTTTGGATTAAATTATGGGGTTTTTGGTTGAGAACTAGACCTTTTAGGCTGGAAATTTATTTTCAAGGGTTAAAAGTTCGGCTTTTGGGATAAATATATGGGAGTTTTAGTCAGGGTTAGCTAAATTTGAAGAGTTATCAAGCCAAAAATATGGGTTATTTTGTTTATAATTTGTGTTTTTAAGGCTGAAGAACTTTGTGTGTGGGAAATTCTTGAGGTGGGAATTGAAGATTTGTGTATCTGGTAGGGTTTTGAATTACTCTAAGAAGATTCTATGTCGTGGAAGGCTTCCTTGGATGATATCTTTAAGCATTTGTAGTGTACGATAGAGTAATTCAATAACGAGGTCTTTTGGAGTTTTAATGGTCTTTTAGGAGTTCCCTTCATCGAGCCTGAGGGAATTACATGCATTAAGACATGAAAGAGGTCGTATAAAGAGTAATGGGATCATGATAACCAGAATAATTTCCTGCTTCGAGAATTTGAAATATTTCCAGGATTATTATTTTCAAGTTGTTACGTAGAACTCCATTTCACATCTAGAGTTTTCAGATCTACAAAAACTATGTAGTCAAAGGGCATGACAATCATGGCAATACATACTATATGGTTTGGACTGAGTGGTTAAGCTATACCAGATGGAAACTATGATATGTGTAACCTGACCGTCGTCAGACTACATAATTACAGTGATAACGTACTGGCTCATAGATTTGAGTTTTCAAGACCTATACATAGTTTGTTGAATGGAGAACTAGAATATGACAGGTACCAGGGCATGCATGCTGAGAGACTAAATTTCCATTGCTGGTATTAGACTCTGGTTACCCAAATTTTCTGAATTTGAATCCCTTGTGGCAGACGACCCAATATTAAGGAACTTTGTTAAAATGTTCTCAGTGTTATCAACTTAGTTCTAATGAGAGTATTCAAACTGGTAGCCTTGATGCAACACTGACTAATGGGATGGAAGCAAGTTATAATTATATCCACATGGCTAACTTATCTGGGCCTTATGCTAAATTTATAAATCTTGTCAAGGGAGATGTATCATCTATTCCACGTGGAAATTATGCTGATGTTTGGGGTGGAGATTGTGCTGATAGATGATCACAAATTAGATTTATTGATACTTTCCAATAACAAGCACCTGATTATTACAATAATATGTTCATGTGTGACCATAATATGAACGGATGTGGGTTTAATTTTCACCCTGCACTAGTACAAATATTTTCGGAGATATTTCCTGGAAATGGCAAGGTAAAGAAGGAGACCAACCCTGAAAACATGGCCATGGAAAAAAACACAACTTCTGTTGTAGAAACATCAGGCCCCTGTGATGTTATTTTCCATGGTACAGGGAAACTATTCCCTCGTCTTCTACAACTATGCCAAATTTTCGATTGAGTCAATTGTGCATAACTACATTGGACAACTATGGGGTTGAGTTTAATGATTGTCCTGTAGTTGAAAATGAAGGTGAAATTTGTGTGAGATGTGATGTATTAAGCGAAGGAAACTCTGGAGATTCGCAAACTTAGCTACATGAAGACATTGCAAATTTAAGATGCTTTGTTGAGTTCTGATGAAGAGGATCGAGTAACATTGGTCAGGAGAGTAGCACTGATCACTCACCAAGTGAATATAGTGGAAATAAAAAGGAATGTACAAAAGTTAGGGATGATACTAGTGTTGGGATTTCAGCCAAGAAAACAAGTAGCACTCAACAGGGACATAAAGAAGAGGAGGCAGACTTTGTACATGCTATTATTGAAGAATCGTATGGCAAGTCTAGCATAAATGACAAATATTTTTTGTTTGATAACTCCCTTCTGGGCACTCCGACCCAGGAAGTGGACATCCAAACCAAGAATTACAAAAATGCCAAGGAAAATGAATGTAACAATAAGAATATATGTGCATTGAGTGTGGTTAGAATTCTGATCGAGGGAAGTACAAAGAATAATGCACTTAGATGCAGACAATCACATAAATCTCTTTCAAGAAAATTTGCTTCTTCTAATAAATCTAAAAAAGAGAGAATAAAAGGAATGGTCCAACTTCTGAAATATAATCTCTGGTGAAGATTACATGGACACTATTTTTGTCCTTAATAAGATTGATGATGATATTTCCTGACAGGATACCAATACTAAAGACGAGGATGTCGATGAATCAAGTAATTGTATTGTTGGTCAACAGTTCTTGGATAACTTTCACTATTTCTCTAGGATGAAATACCATCGTTCTCACTACCTCCAAGCTGCTTCCTGTATATTTGGTTGATCCCGATTGGCGAAAAAATCATGATGCTCTCATTCCTCTCATCGAGATCGCAGAAGGCTATGCCAAGGTATGCCCACACCGAATCTTCGATTTTCATTTTTTTTATGTAGAAAGTTCACTCTAGAAACACACATCAAGATCAACGGATGTGTCACATAGCACACAACTCTTTTAGCTCAGGTGTCAGGCCATGAAAGTTATGTATTTCCATTTGTGTGGGGAAGACAACAAACTACAACCAGAATGGGAAAACCGAATGGATTAATGATCCATCCATCACAAAAGTTACCCAAATTCCCACTAGCTTTTCATTTACAATTAGTCTTGAATGAATAAACGAATGGATGGATGATTGTCTTAAGGTTCCCTTGTAAGATGATTTTCTCAAAGCCCTGCATCAAACCCACTTTCACCCCCCACTTTAGCCATATTGGTCTATTGGATTTGTTGAGAATATATTATAATTTCTTTAATGCATTGAATGAAAAAACCAATTGATGGATGATTGTCTTAAGGTCCCCTTTGTATAGATGATTTTCTTAAGAAGTTAAACCCCTGCACTAAACACCACTCCACTTTAAATGTACTGGTTTATTGGCTTTTTTAGAATATATTATAAGTTCCTTAGTGCCTAGTCTATGCTTGTAACAAAATTCCCAAAAGTATATTTGTTATGGAATTTATTTCAAATTTATAAAACAAAACATTTTCGCAAAGATTCTTACATGCCTAAAAACACAATTATCATGTAAATGAAATTAATATGATAAAATACATTTTCCAAAACATGGTAATGCTACTAATGAATCCAATAGAATGTAAGGAAAATGGATCCTTTGATTGGTAGTTTACATTATTGTAGACACTCTAATATGCTCAACATGGTTTCAATAAATGTGCCCAACATTTTTGTTTTAGAAGAAAGAATTTGTAAGAAAGAAGAGATCCTTCCATTGTTTGTCTTAACTTTATTTATTCGTTTATGTATAAATTAAATATTGAAATATTCTAATTTCTAAAAGCATAGTAATCATGTGAATGAAATTAATATACTAAAATATATTTCCCAAAACATGGTAATGCTTCAAACAAGTTTGATAGAGTGTGAGAAAAAGGGATCCTTTTGTTGTATCCATTTCTTGGTATTGCTCTTAGTATGCAATCCAAAGTTAGGGTTTCAATAAAATACATGGAAAAAATGAATTTCATCACAACCTTGCAATATTCATTGATCCATGAAATAATAATTCTCCTTATTTAAATGCAAAAATAGGATAATAAGATCTTCATACAACCACTATAAATGAGGAGTAGTTTGACACGTAATTTTCCTAACATGATTCAATAAATGTGGTAACATTTTTGTTTTTTTTCAATGAAAAAATTTGTAAGAAATACTTAGATATATTTTCATTATTTTGTCATAATTATATGGATTTTGTTTTGTCTAAATAACATATTCAAATACTTCGATTTATGGAACAATATGTTGCATTTTTTAATATTGGCTTTATATACTTTGTTGTGGAATTTAAAAGTGGATCAATGTGCATAGTATTAAGGTTTATTTGTGTTTTTTATGATATGCAAACAGGTGATGCTAAAAATCATTGAACAAGTTGTATTGATCGTTCTGAAGTCATTCCAAGATCCACATCCTCATGTATGATGGGAAACCATTAATGCCATTGGCTAACTATCAACTACCCAAATTTACAATAAAATATCAAGTTTTCCTACACTTGGTGGAGCTATGGATGGTTTTCAAATCCTAGAGTGCAGGTCAAAGTTCTACCCACAACTATACACTCACCGCCATTTTGCACTACTACATAGCGGTCATATTTAATATAGTTAGAGTTACTAGATGCCAATATATTATAAGAACCATAATATAGTATAATAGTCACAACAACATAACAATAATTGCATAATGACATATCAAAGATTGAGAAATAGCTCTAGATTAATATTGTGACATTCCTACCTCTCTTGTAAATATATGGGTTTTGTGGCAAGCAAGTTTAGTCCCTTATTGCACTGCTTTCTCAACCCCATTGCATCATTCCACCATTTTTTTGCTATAAAAATGATTTTCTCTCTTAGAATCTTACACCTTGGACATAAGACTCAATCAGGAATAGACAATGGAAATTTTTCTATTCTAACCAATGTTTTAAAACTTGGGCTATGACATGGAATTGATGGAGGGTTCACTTGGACTTGGACTAGGACCTATATGATATTAATGATTTAGTTACTAAAATAATAAATTTTAATTAAAAATTTATATTTTGAGGATTCCAAGCCATTATTCTAAAAAGTTTTTTAAATTTTGAAAGAATGCATTATGAATAGCTGAGCAAGAACATTTAAATGACAATAATAATTTAAAAACAATGTTCTACCATTTCTTATATTGAGAACCTCATCATCAGTATCACCCTTTGCCTTTTTAATCCTTTTCTTCTACCTCAATCCTCTAGGGACGCCAGTTAACACCACCCTATTTTGATGAAACTATCTAATCCAACATAGCAGAAGTAAAAATCTTGCAAGTGACCACCTCAATAATGCCATTTAATATCCCCTCTAGATCATCGCCAACATGTGTAAAAGTGAATGTTGTAAATTTAGACAAACCTCCATACTTCACAACCTCTGATATTCATCCTTTAAATTAGTGAGAATATATTCAACACCCAAATTCCACTGGAAAACTTATATCAATTCCTCAATCAACAATTCCATGTGTAGTCACCCAAAGACAGTCCAACATGCAGGGTAACATGATCTCCACTGATCAACTTCAAGGCTCACAGGATGTAGCTTTTGTAGGGAAAATAATACTAAATTTGCATTCAGTGACACCGTCTACAGTTTCTTCCTTAAATTCTTCTATAGAAAGGGAAACTAAGACACTAGGATCTCTCATCCACTCAACTCGACCTTTTAGTCGAATAAATTATCAAAATTCTTTACTTGTTCAAGATGGACTTGGAAGAAGCCATCATTTTATACTTGTAAATATAACTTGTTTGGCCCAAGGATTTCTGATCAGGGATTTTAAGCATCTCAATAAAATTACGTACATCATCTACCATGACCTTCTAGAAGGCCTTTGATAGTTGAGTTTTAAAATCTACTTAATTCCCTCAAAACTACTTTGGAAAATCAAAAAAGGATTCCGATGGGAGCTAAGAGGATATTTCCAAATAGTTTTGACTCATTTTGACCATTAATTAGTAGACCTGGAAATCATTTACGGCCCTATATGTCATGTTTGGATAGTTAGATGAAATTCGGCATGGTAGGAAATCTAGTAGCTTCACTTCATTTCCAAATCGTTAGACCATCTATAATTAATTCTCAGTAGCCACCCTCTGTGGGAGTGTTGTAAAAAAAGAAAGTTCATTTCAATATATTCCTTCTGATAGAATTGAATTGAGTGCGAATCCTGGTCCTCAAACCTCAGTGATGTGTCTTCTGGTAGAAACGACCACATTGCCACTTTAGACATTTGGAGAAAGTCCTTAGCTGTCTATATTACAGTCTCAAAGGATATATCAAAGGAAATTTTTATCATCAAAAATTCATTTAGTCACAACTACATGTGTTTCTTCCCTTTTCCATTCAAGTATTTGTGCTCATAAGTAAGAACAAATCAATCCCACATCTAGGAAAGATTCCAAGTCACAAGTAAATTTTTTGTGCTAAATGTCCACCTACCCAACAAAAAAGTGATTCTTGCAATGATGATCCTGTTGAGAGCCAAGTTTCTTAACCATCTAATGCTCCTCACCATCAATATATTTCTTGTAGCAGGATGTCACCAATGACAACGATGTAGGTTGATTTTGATAGACAAGAAGTGAAAAGGCTAAAGATTGTGGATCCTAGAAGTTGTGGTGTTGATCCAAATTTGAAGGAAAAATCCATCGATCAAACAGTGAACCCTCACTATGGTATATGACAATTCAAATTTGGGACTACACATAGGACAATACAACAACAGGTACCTTTGTCAGTCAATTGTGAGGATTCTTCCTTTTTCTCAAGGAATCAAAGAGAGTCAGGAAGAATCATCCAATCAAGGCATGACTTCAATTATGAAAATTTGGTTACAAAATCAAGGCCACAATCATAATATTATGGATCTTCACAGTCGTCTTCAGGAGTGGATGATAGAAATAATTCCAATCAACAAATTTTGAATTCTAGATTAATGTAGTTTGGGCCTCATACTAGTGAGAGACTCTTAGCCTTTCAAGTTGCTACCATGTATAAGAGTTTGGGTGAATCTGGAAGGTCTAGAACATTAAATTCTCAATGGATTTCTTTGGGGAGAAATATTGAGCATTTGTTCCCTATATCAGAATTAAAAACAATAATTACCATCCTCACTAGTCAGTCAGACATGAAAAACATTGAATCTGCAGTAACTGTGTGAACCCAAATAGTTGTGTCATTGCAAATGATGGAGGGCCACATTGCATATCAACACCAATGCTATTTATATAAAGCAAACATTTGAGCTCCAGTTGCAGTTATTCCTATTAAACGTAAGAAACAAGTGTCATAGCTCATTCCCTGGCATGTAGATATTACTCAATCTTGGAGGGCATCTTCCCACTATAAGATTTTGAGCTACTACCTAGAAAATTCACTTATTTTTTTGTTGTCAGTAATTTGTGAATTTATATCAATGGTGTTATTTTTGTTTATTCCTTGTAGTTTGAAATGGTTTATGTTTCTTTATAAATACTAAGGAAATGTTCATGCTATGGAAAAAAGTTTTAATTATTGTTGACCATTTATTTTCAGTGATGTTGTGCTAACATGGGCATATGCAACAAACTGCTTCACAAAAAAGGTATGGTTATATTTAAGGTATTCCTAACAATTTTTTACAAGTAGTTAAATAATTAAAATGCATCCTTTCAAATTTGAAGACATCATATGAGTATCTCTAATCTTCATGAACCCAAATTATTCCTATGTTGGCTATTCAATAAAGATGAGATTGATAACCAAGAAGGGGAAGGATCAATACCTCAAGTAAAGAGAAGGTTGAAGTTGACAACTCAGCTAATGTAGAAACTAATTCCTCTAATCCTGTTGTGATTGTTCATGGAAAAACAAGTGTGGAATATGAGAATGCAACATATATTGTTGCTAAAACAACCTTGCGAGATGCATGCAAGTTAGCTTCCAGCTCCAATAAAGATATGGGAAAGAAAGCTGAAAATGAAAACTTGTATGTAGCTAGTTGGCTTCACTTGGAATAATCAATCAACCATATTACAATTAGGATTTTTTTAGTTCTCCCTGTAGTTTTATATCCAATCTACTGTTTTGCAATATCGACCATCTTTGTTAAGCTATTTTTTCTATCCGAAATATGCAAGTTTTCCTTTTAACATGAAGTCTTCTAAGAAATCATGTACATAAATTTTTACTTGCTTGCTTGAATTTTCTATCACATGGTCAAAGTATGTTTTTCCAGTACCAGAAGCATTTGATGAAAATTAATGAAATTCACAACTTCATTTTGCAGGCCTTTGGGAAGCTTCAAAAACCTAAAAGATTGAATGTGAATTTTGTTTTGAGGATAACAGAAAGCTTCATGGATAGAGCAAAGAATTTGGAAGATGAGTTCTTTGGGTAGTATTACTCTTTGAACAAGACCACTAGTTGCAGTGGATTTTCAATATTTACAATTTTTTATATAGCTTCAACAAAAAACTTATCCTTTTTTATTGCTTATTAATTGATGGATTTGTTATTTCTACTTGTTGCTATTTCTTGAAGTTTTTGTGCTAACTAGTTTGAACTAGTTGAGGATCAAACATTGGTGGTATTTCTGTAATATGTTAATTAATTGTTAGTATTGAATCAAGTATATATTGTAAAAGATCAATCGATGTATTATATCTTGGAAATTACAAGTATGGTAAATATGGGAAAATTATTGGTGCTTTGCATGTAAATCTGCAAAACATATCAAAAATACTCTTATTTTATCTTTTCATTATAATGATCATTAATGTTTTGTGTTGAGTGATTGACTTTTTTAATCAATATAGAGGTCTTTGCTCCTGGGAGTGAAATATCTAGCCTAAAAAATACACTAGGATGGCTGCAAGTGTTCCCTGAAATTGGAAGTTTGGTCTTGTAATTTAGTGTGGATTTTCCATTCAAGAATTATATAGCAACTGGAATTTGAAAGTTACGTTATGAAATAATCCTATTTGGCAGATTACTAGTGGTGATTGCTACATATTTTTGACGTTGGAAATTTACTCGAAATCACAACTAATATATTGTACCACAGGTAAGGAACACAATGGGAATGTATTTATCTTTGCAATTTATCCACCTATACTGTAGTAATCCATAAATATAAGAAAAATATCAATAATTTGATATAGAATAGTTGGCTTATTAATATGTGATAATGGACCAGAAAATTAATTCTTATCTATAGAAATGATCATCAGATTTGGACATTCTTGACATCATCGACCTCCAACCCTAGACTTTTTCCCCAAGGAAAAATAGTAACTTGCAGCTCCATCCCTAGACTTATTCACTTAGCCTTCTACATTATCCAATATTATACATGTATACGACGCTATCCTATTATTGTATCCTTTTTACTTCATTTCATTTTATTGTAGATTTAAGTTCGACATTTTCTAGTTGTTGTGTTTGCACTCCCACATTGTATAAGTAATATACAACTTGAGATTTTTAGCATGTAACTTAGTTGGCATGATTGTTCCAAAGCTTTCCCTTAAGGTTGAATACTAATTTTACTGAGGTATTATTTTTTATGGTGACGTTTTGTTTTCTTTGTTTGTACAGGTAATTTGGCCACATAGCGGTCACTATCGCCAAACTGAATAAAAAAATTTCATGTTTCTTTCCTTTACAGGGAAAAATGGCATTGACATTGCAGATGTTGAGGTATATATTTTATAAATCCTTTATAGTCTACTTTCTTTTATATTCTATTGTTCATCGTCTTTTATGTCTTATACTCTGTATTGTATCTTCTTTCGTTTTTAGAAAAGGAACTCAGTGTTGATGGTAAGAAGTTGGAATTGAAGAAAGAGGAGAAGAATAACACTAGAGCGACAAATGTGTTGAGATTCAACAAGAATATCCTAGTAAAAATTAAGCACCTACACTAGGATGGGGCCTCGGGATATTTTTAGGTGTATTTATATTTATAGATGTATGTGCATATCTATTTTTAGATGCATGTCTATTTCTAGATGCATGTATATCTTAATTATCCCTTAATATTATATGGACAATAAACTATAATCTATTCTCAATGTGGACTTGGAAATAGTTAACTGAAGTGGAAAATCAGTTAGCTAAGTGAATTTCGAGTTAAGTGGTTGGTTGGTGGGACATGCAGGTTGACTTTAGTTGTAACTGAGTGATTCGAGTTGTAACAGATTTGGAATTGTAGTGGTGCATGAGTTGTGAAAGTTGTAAGTATTTTAACTCAGTTGTGCTAGTTGTAACTGAAGATACACTATTAAGATATCAAGTGAATTAATTATTAATTAATTCACAATCAGTGGTCTCACATGCAATTGAATATTTACTATTATTAGATGCATCCATGTCAAATCCAGTGGAGACCCAGTTGAGTTCTAGGTGAAAGGAAGGTAAACTATCACTTGTGAAATTATCTGCTTGCACACGAGCAAGAACACACACATTGGATGTGCCCATGAGGATTACACATTCAAGGTAGGCAAGAAGGAATCATTTCAGGGATTTCTTTCAGTAGGGATTGCGGAGTGGAGGCAGGTTGTCTGGAGATAGTAAATTGCGTAAGTGATTTGCCCATTTTTGTATGACAATGTGAGACAATTAGCTGATGTACTGAGAGCTCTTGTGGTTGGAGTTTTGTATGTCATTGTTTCATGATCCATGATATAATATACAATAGAAGATAGTGGGGTGTTTAGCTATAAGCTTTCCCCGGGAAATTATTTGTGTTGTGTGTGATTGATCTTTCTTCATGATATTGTAATTAGCGATTGTGCTTTTAATTCACAAATATTTGTAGAAGTGATTCAGTATTTAAATTTAGCATATTTTTAGATCGGCTGAATCCAAGATATACATGCATATTTTATAATTTCTACATGGTATCAGAGCACATGAAATTGTAGAAGTGAAGCAGGAGCTGAGTTTTTTGGTGGATAGAATTCAAATTTGCAGAAAGACTTTCTTGGTGCTACAACTGATTCAAGATTGAAATGGATTTCAATGGCTTGAGGTTAGAGTATGCACTCGAGGGAGGCTCGAACTAAACTTCTTGAAATGACAGGATGGAGGCAGTGCTCGAAGACAATGGCTTGAAGGAATTCATTGAAAAATGTGTTCCTAAGCCAGATGTTACATATGTTGCCAATCTTGATGCATGGCAAAAGAAATTGGCAAAGGCGAGGAGGATCTTGTTGGAGGGAGTAAAAACCACATTGTCTCAAGCCTCCATGGGAAAGCCACACCATATGCTATGTGGAAGGCTTTGACATATCTATTCCAAAGCAGCAACAACCATAGGAAATTGGCCCTCAAAGATAAACAAGGAAAATCAGAGATAGTGTACACACCATTCCAAAGTATCCACAAGTCTTTTCATTCAATGCCTGGATGAACTGGGGTGTGGGATAACATTCGTTGATGATGATTTGGTGAGTTTGGCTCTCCTAGGACTTTTTAAGAGTTGGCAAAGTTATGAATACTCTGTCAACGAATGGGGAAAATTGCTGGATTAGGAACGACTATGGTAGGATCTGGTGCAGGAGGAGTTCAATCGGAGCACAATAGATGGCTCTTCATAAAAGCAGATGATGAAGAAGATTGTGCTTTGTCTGCCAAGGTGAAGAAGGGGAAAGGGAAGAAATTCCATTCTAAATCCGAGTCTAAATGCAAGAAGTAGGACATGTCCAAGGTGAAGTGTCTTCACTGTCACAAACATGGGCATTTTTCTACTAACTTTCCACAAAAGAAGAAGAAAAAGAAGGATGTTGGATCTACAACTGGTGAGGCACTTTCCTCGCAATTTGAGCTTGAATTATCCTTGATTGCATGCATGGTGTCAAGTTCATTAGGATTGGTGTGGTATTTGGATAGTGGCGCTTCCTTTCACATGACGATAGCTAAGGAAATTTTCAGTGACTCGATAGAAAGATTCTCATGCTATTGAGTTGGGCAACGATGGAGGAAGTACACGGATTTACCACATTTTCAGAGAGTCAAGGTAAAAAATATACAGAAAATAAGTCTTAAAAAATTTGTCCATGAAGAAGCTGGAGGACAAAGGCGGACAAGAGTTGAAAACATGGAAACATTTCTGTTAGAGACAAACAATGGGTCAAGCCAAGATGACAGGGATTCGAGTTAAGAATTTCTCACAGGATATGGAGGGTGGAGATGCTACGCCTGCGGAGTGAAAGGCAAAAATTGGGTGAGCCAGATGAGGAATTGCGGGCACAGCGAATGCCCAGCCATCTTCTACTGGTGGAGCCTTGAAAGTCATGCAGCAAATATCTATTGGACTTCCAATGGGAACATGTTCTCAGTTAGATCATTGCAAGGGTTGCACCATGGGGAAGTATTTAAATTCCACCTTTCATGAGAAGGAGGACCATGCTTTGGGGATCCTTGAGAGAGTTCACACAGACGTGTGTGGACCATTCTTGGTTGCTTCAACATCAAAACATAAGTACTGTTAGACTCATGTATTTCACAGTATCACAAGGTGACTGATTATTTTCTCAGGTCTTTCATACTGAAAATAATATTCCATGCCTATCATTTATTTTCAGGAAAATAAGGGAAATCTTTACTGTATAGAACATCAAAGGAATCAATCTTCCTTTTTCAGTTTAGGTGAAAGAAGAAAACGTTGCTGATAAGGTGTGACGGTGATAAAAATTCATTTCCGCCCTCATTTCATTTCATTTACCCTCATTTTCCCTTCATTATTTTCTAAATTCCCACGCTTCATTCCTTTCAAACCCCTTCTTTAACTATTAAAATTTGATTTTTATAGTTGAAGAAACAGCTCTGCCCACCCACTTATAGCCATATCTTTTTCCCATTTTAACTTACCCTATTCGCAGCTCCACCCCCACTTTAGGCTGCTCGATACATACATATATATCATACATATCATAAACCACAAAGAACCTTACCCCCTCCTTACCTTTTCGCATTCACACTATTTACCTTGTCGCAGCTAAAAACCCCACCGATGCAATATAGTGGGACCCATATTTCCCTTTTATATGCCCTAAATGCTTTGAAATCCTTATATTATGGTTTGGGCCTTTCCCCGCCGCGTTACCCTTTTTTTCCATCACCCATCGCACATGGGATATTTTTATGTTCACACGTTAAAGACATCGTAAGTTAATTAGTCCAAGTTGCGACACAATAAGTTATTCAATACAGCCTACGATAAGGCCTAAAAGTTGTGTTGTACGATCAACCATAAATCCTGCAATTTGCGATGTGGGTGGGACCCAATCCCATATCGCCCTTCACAAGTCTTATAACTTACCTCCCGCTACTCTTAACAAAACATTGTGATCTATGGGTTGTGGGCAGGCCCACCCCATCGCCACGTCACCTCCCACTCATCGCTTCTTCGTACATCGCAAGATTTAACTTTTATCTCTGCCACTCTTTAAAAAAAAACTTAAATTTTGCAATGTGCGGTATTGAATGGGCCCCGTCTCTGTCCTTGCCCCGTCACTTCCCACCATCGCTGCTTTGCACATCGCAAGATTTAACTTTTACCTACGCCACTCTTAAACAAAAGCTTACCCTTTGCGATTATGATGTGAGTTTTGGTGCCCACCTCCTTGCAAAATCACGTCCACCTTTAAATGCCCTGCACCTATTCACCATCTCCGCTCCTTAGCTCGCATCCAATGGTCCTTATTTTGTTTAGCCCCCCCCCCCCCCCCCGCATCCTTCAAACTTTAACCATGGGGGCGGGTCTGAAATGGGTGGTACCCCATTACCACTCACTTCGCTACATGTCACGGCCATGGCTTTTCTCACCCCATTTTCTGTTACCACTTACAACCCTTGTCCCCCTTCGAAACCATTTCCTCCGCTCCGATACCATTCCCAACCAACTTCTATCGCCACTGGTCCATCAGCTCCTACCTATGCTATTACTCCACATCATTTTCCTTTCCAATCCTACCCGAATAATGTGTGGGAATTTCTGCCAATTATTAAAGGAACAATGTTTTCCTATTTAAAAGTTGCATTGCAACAATAACCTGCACAAAAGATGCAGAGGTATTTTAACAGAAAATGGCCATCATTATAGCTAGCACACTCTGCTTAACAACCATTTTTTGCACCAAGGTAGAGCCAAGATGTCAAAGCCTCTAAAGTCAAGATGTCAGAGCCTCTAAAGCCAAGATGTTGGAGCCTTTGAAGCCAAGATGTCACAGTCATCACTGCCTCTTCGGCATTATTTGAACCAGATTATGATCACTCTGCAATTAATAACAGACTACTAAGGCCGCTGTCACGGCCAGACTTATCTGATCATCACTTGCATGGTTCTACTTGTCAATTTCTTCTTGAATGTAATAAATGAAAATCACTACAGTATATAGAAGCCACCGACTTAAGTCTTATATAAATACTGCATGCATTAGCAGTATGAAATAGGCCCGGAAAGGGCCCAGAAGGGGAAAAGACCATTTTAATAGACTCAGCTGGTTGTAAACACTCGTTGGATGAATGAAAAATGATGCTACTTTCCACATTCTTGTGTCATGTTCAGTGGTGAAGTGCACATTTTCTCGTAATTTTTCATCTCTAGTTTTACATATGGTTGTTCTTTCTTTACTACGGATAGAAAATTTTGTGTAGGATTTACCATGGGGTACCCTACTCAGTCTTGAAATAGTACGTTATGTTTTTCTCTAAGGCCGGTGTTGGGTCAAAAAGGTGACTGTTAAAGGTGCCCTTAATGTTTCACATTAATCATCAACCCAGGGCAAGTCTTGTTATTTCAAGAGTGCAAGAAAAATATATGCAAGTGAAGTCAGAGGACAACTATTCTAAATCATTGCGAGAAATGTTATCTAATTTTTGAAGTTCAATCAAATCAACTCGAAAGTAACTATGACTTGCTTCAAACTAATCAAAGGAATCAACTCTTGTTCTAATCTTGTGCAGAAATAACCACTCAAGATTGAAATAAAGAATAGATTGCAATTGAACAACACGGTTTGATGAATTGAACAACTACCTTAATGAATTGAATAGCAATCCTAATGAATTGAACAATAATCAATTATTATAGATTTTTCAATGGAATTATCTATCAATCAACTAATAGCATCATTCGGAATTAAACATCAAACCAAACGTTCACACTTATGATGGAAAGATTGAAGAAATAACTGTATGCAGAATTGAACAACAACCACGTTGAAACTAGTCTAACAAATGTAAAATTGTCACTTCCTGATAAAAGAATATTAATGATAAATCTAATCTATTGAAAAGGAATTTATAGCATATCACACCTATGATTAACCAATTGAATGATAATGCTATAAAACACAAAGGATAACTAAAAATGCAAGATCCATAAATAAACGTACAGCACAGAATAACAGGAGAACTCCCAGAGACTAGGCCCGAAGCCTCTAAAATTCTTCTGCCAAGAAATACTCAGAAGTTGTTTATATTGAAACCGCCAATTTATTCATTGATAAATAGAGCAATGCATTAGCACGAACTCGAAGATTTTGTTCGAATACGTTTATTATAGGAAAATTATAATACATGATCTGCCTCCCCCGTCTCTTTCACCTATAGCCTTTGATAACTTAAAGGCGAAATAAAATAGAGTAATGGATCCTCAGGATCATGAGATCCTGCCTCTTCGTCGCTATCAACTGAATACTCCAAGAATAGGTGTGCCTCTACATTCTTCCGCTGATTCATAGGAGTCGATACGATTCTGTTTTCTTTTCTTGTCTTCTATTATTTGGTCATTCTGGGCAACAATTTGGCTGTTTCGCTTTCCTATCAATAAAGACAACAAAAAATAATTTTTTATGCTATTAAACACACCTTTTATCAATAATTCATTCTACCTTACTTTTTCATTATTTTCCTTTACTTTATTGCTAAGATGAAGGAAAAACATATAAAAGTAAATGACAAGTCATGGTAAAGATAGGGGTAAAATGTACCTTTTCCTCGGCCCAACATACTCCCCTGCTTACCTTTTTTCATGTCCTCATGCAAACATAGTTGTAGTTGGGTTAAATAATATGCAGGATATACTTCTTCCTTGTAAAGTCTAAAACCATGTTTATGTTTTACCTTTGCAAATGCTGAGTTTGTGTGCCCTTCTGGTAACTCATAATCATGATGATGGTCTTCAGGAGGGTATCATATGATGGGGAATTTTTATCTGCACCCTATCCATGTAGGACCCATTTTCAAAATTAGGTTACTATACAGAAGAAAACGGGAAGCATCAGCTTTAAAGTTCCTATACCCAAATGGTTCTCTATTCTTAATATTATTTGTAGAGGCTTGCCATCTCTGTTTGGCAGCTAACAATGCTTCTTCCTTAATATCCTGGAAGTATTCCCACCCATTATGCATAATATCCTTGTGAATAGGTCCCAATTTGGCTATCACTCCTTTCCGTTGCATAAACTTCTTATGTTGAGTAAACAAATATAGGGGTTTGGTAGGTTCCCCTCTGACCCATAGATCTAAGCCATATTCTCTTTTCTGAAAGGTATTGTAGGCCTTAGCCCATCTATTCTGATTTTTGGCAAAGGACAGGAAATCTTGGAACTGAAAATCCCCTATGAAGGGACTGGGTTTATTGTCTCTATCCTCTTCTAGAAATAAATTGTGCAAATACAATTCGCACAAAAGGTGTTGGTTTTGTTCATCCTGATCGTTACAACATTTGAAAAATACTTAAATGGTTTTGAATGTAGTGGGTTTCCTTGCTCTGACATCTTTTATTTTCAACAATAGATATCTTTCCACTAAGAATAAGGCATAATTCGTTGCTGGTGCCTTGCAAGTCAATACATATGAGTAAAGAGAACAAACAACATTGGTTTGTTTATTAGCCTGTTCCAGTTCATCCTGTGCCTTCTTCACTTTTTCCCTTTCTTCCCTAAGTTGGGCAAAGGTTTTTTCTTCAGTTGTAGAAAGGTCTTTGAATCATTTTAGTAGTGCCTGATGTCCCTATAAGGGTACTACTTCCTTCTTATACTAGGCCAATTCATGCTAAACTTGAATTAATTCATTGCGAAGCTTTTGATTGGAAGCTTTTTCTATCAAAGGAGTGTAAGCAGGTGTTACCTCTATTTGAGTCTACTTGTCTTCTGTAAGTATTAAATCAGTCTACTCAGATACCTCAACAATGTGTATCAAATCTGGCTATACAGAGGCTTCAACAATATCTATTAAATCAGTCTATATAGAAACCTCAGTAGTATCTACCGTTTGGGTAAAAAAATCTTTTTGGGTTCCCACAGTAGCTAATTCCTTCTTAGGCTTCCAAGCCTTGACTGCTTCTCCCAACCGTTTCCTTAACTGTTTTACCGTTTCTCTCAATTTCCTGCATTTCTTGTTCATTTTTCTTAACTTAACCTCAGCTGATTTTTCTTTTGGCAGGGTTTTGGTAGGAGAAGGAGTAGCAGTGGCTTTAGGTTTAGGAACGGTTGTGCCAGTTCTAAGGTTATCAGAAATGATGTTTTCTTCATGTGTCCAGGAGGTTCTTTCAGCATTGATGTCCTGATTAGGTGGAATAATATTTTCTTCATGCGTCACGAGAACTGTCTCAATATTTGTGTCCTGTTCTAATAGAACAGTATCCCCTGACTGGTTTCCAGACTCAGATATTCTCTCTAAATGGTCTTCCCTACACACCCATTCATTACCAGAGGGAGATAAAACCCTCAAGTCCTGCAACTCATCATGGGGAAGTAGGATTTTAGTATGGCCAGAGCTGCTAGCAAAGGCAGACTGGTTCAAATGGTCACTTTGTTCCTCAAATTGTTCAGTAGGGTTCCCAATTTCGCAAGATGTTCTCATTTTCTCTAGTACTTGAGCCATTTTTTCCTCGTAGTCTTGTAAAGACATATTTTTTGGCTCTGAGGTGGTGTATGGGATGGTCCCACCTCATCTATAAATACAGAGGTGTTTTTTCGTAGTTGTAACCTTTCAGACCGTCTCTGTTTTCCTGGTTTTGCCGTCGAAACATGGGTTCTCTTCCCTCTTGCTCTTCTGGGTATGGCTATTCTATGGAGTTCAATTTCTGCTCTGTCAGGGTTTTATTCAGGGGCAGGTAGGGTAGGATTAACAAAGTTTTCCCATGTTAATTGATGTTGGTTTAGCTCATGAATGATAATAAATTTAATCAAGCCATGGTGACTGACAACTGCTTGAGGGTTTTTAGCTCTTCTAATCCGAACAGTAGTATCATGCAATACATAATTTAGGAAAAAGGGAAAATTAACTGAAATTTTTCACATGAGAACAACTAATAGTTTAAGTTGACGAGACTTTATCACATCCAAGCGTCTATTGCATGTGATATATCTTTGAATGAAGACTACCAATTCTTGCCAAGGATGCTGGAAAGACACGGGATTAATGCCTTTCCTTCTTTTGCTGATGTTATTTTTAAGCTATGATCTCAAAAATATGAAAGGACATGATTACTTCAACCTCATCTCTACCTACCCATCTTATTTTCCTAACATTTTTATTTTTCTTCCCTGGGTGCACTTGAACTGGAAAACCTTTTGACATTTTTTCTTTTGAAAGAAAAAAATATCTAATAGTACTCTTATAACTTCCAAGGGTTCAGATTATGCTAGTGAACCCTTTTATTCTCTATCTAAACTACTCAACTATCAAGAATAAGCTATTTGACAGGATTCATTGTCTAATCTACTGACATGAAATTGAAAACATGGTTTAAACCAGGATTAGGCAATCTGATTTACCATGGGCTGTGGCATTAGGACAAACTGCACACAAACATTATTTTTGTACAAACAAAACTAGAAATATGAGGGTTGTGATCTATGATTTTTTAAGCCTCCCATATTTCTCTTTGGTTTAGATTTGAGCATGGAGAACCAATATATTTTCTTCCTAATATATTCTTACTGACAAGTCAAGCTTAGATGTTTTGACAAGTTCTCTTTCACTAACCTATCAACAAAAAATTGAAAACATGTTCAGCCATGATTAGGCTAGATGACTGAACAAGAGTATTTTGTGAAAAAGTAGTGGCATTTAGGCTTGCAGACTTTCAGTATTACAATTTTTTTTTTTGGGTATGGGGTTGTACCTATTTTTCAAATCTGCCCTCTTTTTCATCTTTTCTTTGTTTTTTGTGTTTTCAAGATTAGTATTCTAAAAACAAAAAATAGAAAGATTCTCATAGTGCATGATCTTATTTGCATGCCTATCTATCCTAATCTAACTTATACATGATATACAATCAGCTGGTGAACTCTCTTTTCCAATACAACCAATCAAGTAGATGATTCCATGAGGGATCTTGGTTCAGCTCTTTGAGGGTTTTGAAAAAATCAAAAGGCCACTCCCACCTCACTTGTGTTTGAACAGTAGTACCTACACTTTTCTTTAAACCTTGAATCAAATTGCTCTCAACATATTTCAATCCATCTTCAACTGCCTCTAAGAAAATAGCAAAGGGATCTTCGAACAATACATGGCTTAGAGGATTTGGGAGATAAGCTTGATCCAGGACTGCTTCTTCCTCCACTTTGCTGAGCTTGGGAATATTTTGGGAAAGAAACTCCTCCTCTTCCTCATGATCATCTGAACTATTAGACTCATCATATATTGCAATGTTATCCTCTAGCAAACGTAATGTGTTCTGATAGAGTGGGCTCAGTTCTGTATGAAGATCATCATGTTGATGAGCAAGAGTAGTCTTTGTGAATAAATCTTCTTGAGAAGGCAGTGCAACAACTCTCATGTGATTGTAAATATCCAAGCTTTCATCTGCAATTTGAACTTTAATGGGACTTGGTGACTGAAAATCTGGAGCTAAGGAGAATTCCATGTCATAAATGATTTCCTCATCCATTCCAGGAAGGGGTTTCTCATTAACAATTTTCTCAAGAAGTTCTTTGTCTTCCGCAAACTCAACATCAAAACTGAAAGACCATTGATTTCCAATTATATGAAAGCTATTTCTGATGGACTGAAATGAAGTAGAGAAAATACTTAGATATCCTTCACTTACTTCTAAACTTGCAAGGCTTTCCTCATCAATTTCATAGGTGACATGTATTGGCTGATTATTGTTTTCAAGCTGATGATATTGAAATTCATCCCACAAATCAAATGTTGATTTCTCTACAAGATTAGCTTCTATTTGGAGAAAATCATCATCATCAGACTGATCAAACTTTGGAGAATCATCAACATAAGTTATGTCACCAATCAAACATATTGGATTAGCAAGAAAATACATAGAAATGTTCTGTTCACATGAAGGTTTAGAAGCTGGTTGCATGCTTATAGTCTGATCTATTTCCTCTTTAGTTAAAAGAGGAGGCATCTTTCTCTTTCTTAGGATAGAACTACAAAAATTCTCTTTCTCTTGTGAAGGCTTATTTTGAGGCTGAATGTCTTCTTGAGCCTCTCCTAGAAGAGATGGTAAGTCATCAATTGTGCTTTCAGAGAGATTCTAAAGATCTTCCTTTACTTCCTGATTTATTTCATCGTCAACAAACTCTTCTTGGCTGTCATAATAGTTATTTTGAGTATGAAATGCACAGAGTTCTTCTAATAGCTCTTTAGGATGCCAATTCCCTATATCTTCATCAATGTTTACAAGGTATTGTATTAAATCTTCAGATTGATCACAACAATTTTCAGCTAATGATAAATATGGACAATATTGTTTATAATGCTCACAAAATACCTTGTGGAGATCTTTTAAGGAAACAAGCTACCAGGTTTTAGCCATTCATACCATTCTCTTGCCTTACCCTCTAATGTTTCCATAAACATTTTCATGAGGCAGTCCTCATGCCATTCAACCTTTAACTTCCATAAATGTATATGAAATTTTATGAGATGTAACAAGGGGTTATCACATTTTTCATCTTGAAATATAGGTAGGTTTTTTATCCAATTTATCTGAGGTATTTTATGTGGAAATCCAGGGATATGATCTCTACTCATCGGAGCATATCTCCTTTGTATCATTGGATCGATGTTTGTAAATCAGAAAGGGTCACTGTATCTTTTCAACCAGTCTAGAGTTCTAAACCAGTGGATTCTTTTGGTCTATTGAGGGTTGTGGAGTCGCCAGGTGGAATATTTCAACTTTTTTTTCCACCATCAGCATGATTGGGATTGCTTAATGCATTCCCAGGGGATTTTATGAGAACTAGTGGGGTCAATAGGGCTACTGAAGACCACTGGAGTCGCCATGTGGAGGATGTTTATTGTTTAAGGATGTATTTGTTTTCCACCATCAACAATTGAATACCAATCTAAGGATGTTTGTGAGTTTTCTGAGGTCCTAAGGAACACTTAGTTTGTAACTTACTCAAGGTCCCACCATGATTGCCAAAATGTTAGGCGATGAGGTGGCGATAAATCAATAGATATTGTTTGACAAGGGCTTCTAAATATTTTAATGATGTATAAGCTTGGTACTTACTCATAAAGTCCCACCGTGATCGTCAAAATGTTAGGCGATGAGGTGGTGAAGAATCACTCGATATTATTGACAAGGGCTTCTAAATTTTCTAGGATGTATAAGCTTGTTACTTACTCAGAATGTACCACCGTGATTGCCAATTATGTTAGTGTCCCGTGATTTAGAAAATTGGTGGACCAAATGCATAGGGTAACATCAGACCAGTCTTTGGAGTCCTAGGACCTAGCCTTCCTGGACTCAGAGAGGGCTCTCTCTATATTGTGCAAAATATGTGAACTTGTTTGCTTTTAGGGTTTGATTTTAGGCTAGTTGTTAAGTTTAGGGTTTATTTGTTTGTTTGGGTTGGGTAAATGATCAAGTAGAATAGATGGAATGAGGGACTTTCAAGTCATTGGGCTATGGAGTCTACAAAAAATTATGGAAGGTTCAACAATGTATCGGGGAGCATCACAAGGAAAATCTAGCATGGTCAGATGGATTCTCAAGGTTTGGTGAAATGAAATGAACATCAAGTTTGTGAACAAAGTAGGGAAAAGGGAAATCAAGAATCCTTTGTCAAATACTTAAAACAAGAAGGGACTTCAACACTATTCATCACAAAGAAATAATCAATAGACAGGGCATACCAATAACTCTTTGATTCAACTCAAGCAAGTAAGCATTTCAGGAAAACAATCCAATGAAATATAGAAGGCGAGAAACTCATTTAACTTCTAGTGATTTCACATTCAAGGTTAGAAAACATTTAAGATTAACACATAACTTT
Organism: Pinus albicaulis; assembly: GCA_034641835.2. Taxonomy (NCBI): domain Eukaryota; kingdom Viridiplantae; phylum Streptophyta; class Pinopsida; order Pinales; family Pinaceae; genus Pinus; species Pinus albicaulis. The sequence continues at coordinate 1,130,801,927 of CM076572.1, read as the reverse complement.
AATCAAGGAAAAGGGAACTCCTAGACATCATTGATCAGAGCTATAAACATATTTGAAACAATTTTTCAAGCATGGACAAAGGGTATGATCGAAACATAGCCTCTTTGGCAAACCTAAACAATAGTACTTCAAAGAAAGACCTCAAAACAGTGTTTTAGTGATATCAAACAAGCAGGGCTTACCATAAATCATCTATGATATCTACTCTATTAAACCATTCATGAGATAAACAAGCTTGGGTGGGTATAGAGAGCAACTAATAATTCTCTAAACTGACCTAGCAGAGGAAAACATAGAAGAAGTGAAGGATAAACAGAACTAAGGTGCCTCTAAACAACATTTCTTAGTCTAAATATTTTGTCCTACTGCAATATATAAGGATGAAACACAATGATATATATGAAAACAATAACTGAATAGAAGCACATCACCATTAACCAAGCTCAGGGATCCTGCAAGCGAGCCTTCTCCATCAATAAGCAAAACAAGCCATTCACAAGCTCCACAACACCAATTTCTATTCAAGCTCCAAACGCTATGTATTACTCACAAGAGTCATAAAAAAAACCTTTAACAATGAATCCTCAATGCTCTATTTAACAAGAAAGGAGGAGAAAACCTAATAAGAGTCTCTAGAAGCCCATTGGCTAATCAGAAATGTCACTATTGTCCTTGAGACCTTGCAAGGCCCAAGGCACAAAATATCTTTTCGAGAATTTTTGGCAAAGAAATTGACATTTGGGCTCTGCCAAGCCTCCTAAAACTTGCCAAGCATAATTTTTTTACTTTTCCTCTGTTAAGGGTACGGCACTGAGTTTTAGGATGAATTTCCATGCCAAGGGCATAGCACTAGAGCAGGAAAACTGGGTCAACTTGCAACAATGTTTTGAAAACCTTCTTGATGTCAGAATAGGCTCCATGATGGCTCGTTCAAAATCTTGATGAGTATACTTTCCAGAAATACCCTTCTCCAACTAGATCCCTGGAACCTATTCAAAAAGAAAAAATTCCAAGGCTGGTAAAGGTGCAACACTTGTCCTAAAAACTAGGCAGAAAGGTGAAAATTAGGGTGTTTTTGACCTTTTTTGAGGACCAAAACAACTCCAATTGACCTGAAACTTTGTGAGAATTTTATTATTGGGCTGATAATTCCAAAAATGTAAGCCTTTCCTCCTGAAGATGCTCTGAGAAAAATCGTAGGACCAAGGGTGCTACCCCCTTGGCCTCAAAATTAGCAAAAAACCAAAACTTGTCAAAATTCTCCCACATTTGGTAGATGTGTGCCTCATGGGTTTTGAGAGACCTGTAGAGAAGCTTGTGCCAAGATTACAAGGTTAGCTTGGCCTTTTTCCTCTTTTAGGGCTTGGCTTTTTTCAGTTTAGCCCTTGCAATTTGGTTTCTCCAAGAATAACGTTTAGTCATCCTTATTTGGAGGTCAAGATCTTGATTAGCTTTCTTCAATTTAGCCTCCAAGTGTATTTTGGCTCTCTCTAACCAAGGCTCCCGATCATGCGCTATCTCCATGGCCAAAAGCTCATCTAGAGGAAGTTGTTTTGCTAGGGCTGATTCTTATTCCCTTTGTTTTTCCAATGCCTTATTCAACCCCATGGTTCTAGGTTTTCTCCTAGATTGTCCTTCCTCATCACTACTCTCTTCAAAAGTGCCCATGAACTCTTGTAGTTTCACTTGTGCCTTTTGGGCTTATTTTCGTGCTTTGGTGTCTCTAGCTTCATAGATTGCAATTTGTGCTCCTAGCTGCCTGTTATCCAATTCAAGGGCATAATTCACACTCTTGGCCCTATCCAAATGTGCTTGGAGGTCTTTAATTTGTGCATTTCTATCCTGGAGGAGCAATTTTTTTATTCTTGCTTCATTCTCCTCCTCACTATCCACTTGAATGATTTCAAAGTCCCTCTCAACCTCATGATCTTCTTCTTCTTCGTTTACCTTTTGTTTCCCTTTTTCTAGTGGCTGACATGAGGTGAATGGCATGGTCCCTTGGCTTTTGGAGGTAGAAAACACAAGCCTTGGCCCATTTTGATACGTGAGAGGGAAAAACCCAAATTTGTCTACTAGAATGCCCTCATCATGGCTGATCTCAAGACTGCCTTTCTTTTCATCAATGATCTCTACATTTACGTCTTTTGCACTGTGTTCTTGACTGACCTCTTGAGACTCACTTTCATTCTCCTCCACGCTGACATTACTGTTGTGATCTTCACCACTGCCATCAACCTCTTGACTGCTTTTTTGGTTCATAGTGTCACTGGTGTTATTATTATTCGGGCTATCAGTCATCATGGTTTCTTCATTATTTTCATGACTTTCATTAGCCTCTTCTTCATTTTCTGCACAATCATCATCTTAATTTTGTTCATCTTTGTCACTATCTTCGTGACTGAGGCTTGTTCCATAAGTGTCACTAATGCCTTTATTTTTTACATTGTCCTTATTGTTACCCTCTTTATCTATGTTGCCTTTAGCTTTCGCACTTTCCTCTTCATCACTGGCTTGTTCACTGCCTTCTTCTTGATCATTTTATGCCTCTATCTCTTCATCATTTTTTTCTTCCTCTTTATCCTCATTCTCTTCTTGATCTGATTCTTTATGAGAAGGTGAGGGAGGACCTAGGGTTCCTTCTTTGGACTTCAACTTCCTTCCATTAAATGATGGCAAAAATGCTTGGAAATGGGTTGATGTGATGGTACCTAACCTTAATATGCCTGGAGGACCTTCAACAAGAGTCTGGGAGTGAATTGAGTGTTTTTAGGGTTAAAGAGGCCCTCTTGGAAAATGGCGCAGCACCACCTCCCAGGCACGCAGCGCCATGTGTAATTTACATGGGAAAACATTTCCAGGGGCGTAGCACCAACTCCTGAGCGTGCAACACCATTTTGAAGAGGGAATTTGGAGGCCTTATCGGTGTCCACATTGGGCCCACGATAGCTTGCTAGAAATATTATCATGTCTACTTTCTAACTATACCCTTTTTTTGCTGATTGGAGTTGAATTGACTTGTCAAAAGTTTATTGTCCCAAGACTAGTCAAAAAGTGTTGAATGATGGTGCAGAAATGCAGAGTGCTGGTGCAGACAATGTTTGGAGGCCTTCCTTAACTCCAAATGGATCACATGATATCTCATTGGAAATATATTCCAGTATAGTTATCATTTGACTCATTAATAAGGTCATTTGGACACTCCAACTATGAGAAAAGTGAATGTTCCCAAGGTCACTCCAGCAGTGAAGCAATTCTCCCGTGACACCTGTATTTTTTATATTTCTCCCAAACCATGATACCTATGTAAACACTGAATGAGGGTTTTCTTATTGGACCTATTATGGACAAAAACCTCTCTCACTTTTGTCAAATTCATCTATGTTTAGTCAGAACCGCAGTATGAAGAAAAACTGGCCCTAGGTGTGACACATGACTTGTATCTTGGAAAGAATTCCTGGAAAAAGATGGAGGCATGACGTTTATGAGTTGGTATGGCTTCATGATTGCTGATATGACCTAAAATATGGATCTTATACTCTTACGCCTCTTTTTCATATCAAACCCTAGCCTAGTGGGAAAGGAAAATTAGGGTTTATTGCTTTCTCCCTGTTATTTTTTGTAATTTGTCAATGTTTGGCACACTGTTGGACCTTCAATCTCAAAACCTTAGTCTCTACAAGCACAAGTGACTTTTTGTCTTCTTTCCATGAGTTGTCTTGAATCAAGATCAGACCTCCTACCTCATCAAATTTCTGTTGATGGATCTCTTAACACTCCTGTAGAAGTGTCAAAATCTTAGCATTTGCAAAACTTGAATTTTGAAAAGGTAGTATTCTTTGGAGATTTTCAGATCCTCTTTGAATAACCATGTCTCAATATTCCAAAACATTTGATTCAGACTTTTTCACAAGAAAAACAATATTTGGAACACCAATGATGACCTTACAACCTATAAAACTCTAGTTGACCTAGTGAGAGGGCTCTTTGACCTAACTTGATTGAAGATTGGCTTGGAGGCTTCAAGTGAAAAAAAAAGTTTTGACAAAGTGGTGTATTGAAGATCCAAAATCCAATGTACTTTATTTATCTAAAGAGCCTACAGAGATATTTTTGAGACCATCACTGCTTGAGGGACATGGTGAATATGGGCATGAGTTAGGCTATAGGTAAACCCTAGATGGAAAATGGAGTTATGGGCAAGGGAAAAATAGAGTAATGAGGTAATAGGTAGGAAAAAGGATGGTGATGAGTGGCACAAGCCTATGAGGAGCTTTTTAGGAGTGGTAGGGTGACCATGGAATGGCAAGCTAATGGAGTAGTGAAAAAATTTTCATAAGGACAATGAAGGCAGTGAGAGTTCTAAAACTCAAAATGTTCAAAGAATGTTGTTTTCAGAAATCTAGAACCAATATTTAGTCATCTACAGATAATGAAAAATACTAATGACTAACAGTGGATCCACTTGCGGAGGAAAGCTCCTTTTTAAGGTGTCTAGAACCTCAGAGTTCAGATCTCTGAGTTTTGAATACCAGTGCCTTACTTTCACTTTACAGATTTGTCTTCCTTCATTTTCTGATGTTCTTTTGAAGCTATGAGAGAACCAATATCTTTCTCTTTGGTTCAGATTTGAGCATGGAGAACCAATATCTTTTCTTCCTAATCTATTCTTACTGACAATTCAACCTTAGATGTTTTGACAAGTACTCTTTCACTAACCTACCAACAACAAATTGAAAACATGTCCAGCCATGATTAGGCTAGATGAATGAACAAGAGTCTTTTGTGAACAAGTAGTGGCATTTAGGCTTGCACACTTTTAGCATTACTATTTTTTTTGGGGGTATGGGGCTGTATCTCTTTTTCAAATCTGCCCTCTTTTTCATCTTTTCTTTGTTTTTGTGTTTTCAAGATTAGTATTCTAAAAATAAAAACTAGAAATATGTTCATAATGCATGAGATTATTTGCATGCCTAGCTATCCTAATATAACCTATACATGATATACAGTCAACTGGTGAACTCTCTTTTCCAATACAACCAATTGTTGGTTGCTTTAATTGTTTTAACAATTCAAGCTCCACATAAATTGTCAACCCGAGAAGGTCTATTTATTCCAAAGACAATCACGCACTGGATATGCTCAATTCCAAAAGCAAGAATAATGTTGTAGTAAAAAGTCACACAATTATTAATCATATAAATCTAATTATTCACACCCTGTTAATCAAAGCTGAAGTTTACTTATGTTATAGTAGAAGCAATTCCTCTATTGCAGTTTTTAAGAATCCAAATAAAGGAAAATCATTCTGCAGGAAAGGAAACCAATCAACCATAACAGGGAACAGGACCCTATTCCTTTAATTAGGAACTTCAACACCTGCTGCCTGACACTAATCACACTGTAGAAAAGATAAACTCAATAGAACAGGACCCTATTCCCATGAACAGGAACCTTCAGCACCTGTCTCTTGTTTCTAATCACACTACAGGAAAAGAAAGTAAAATTAATGGGAACAGGACCCTATTCCCTTACACAGGAATCTTCAGCACCTGCTCCCAGCATCAATCATACATTCAAACAGATAATCATAAAAAGATCCCTTAACTTCTTAAGAATGAATGTACTAAACACATGCAGCGTTAAAGGAAACAAAATGCTCAATAAACTATAGAACTGTGTAACTGGTGTTTCAGCAAACAGAATTAAAGTAAAGTGTGAATATCATAAAGAAATCTAAAAAACTACAGGAACAGTCGAGTGAATCTTGTGATGAAGGCGAGCCCTTTCCTTCTCACAAGATTCCCCAGGGAAAGAATTAAATTGAAGCGCTCAAAAGGAACTTTTATTCATCTGTCAAAAGAAATGATACATTACAAATGGAGTCTAGCTCCTGTCCTCTCAAACACAATGTTCTCATGTAGTTCTTCGAACTCCCCTCTAATGATGATGTCTCCTCTTTTTAAAGAGGAGACATCTCTTACAATTACATTAGAGCAAATCTATGTTTATCGCAAATCTGTTCTTCTTTCTTAAAACAGGGCTATTCTATTCTTCCATAAAAAGATATTGTTACAACATATACAAAAAGAGTACTATCTTCAGAATAATCCGTGTAACCACTTCCTTTCTCGTCTTCATGTTGTTGCCATTGTTCCAAAAAATACTCTTCTAGAATCGCAAATTACGAGTAGTGACGGAATTTGCGTGCCTACTGACTATTTTAGCAACGGAGTCGACTGTTTCAGCAACAGTCGATTGTTCCAGCACAGCACATAAATTATCTGCGATCTTTTAGAATTATTTTAGCAACAATCTACCTTCGATTAATGATGAAATATAAGAGTAATATGGAATTATATGTAAACAGATTAAATATATAGTAAAGAAGAGGATTTTATATACCTTTGGATAAAGTGAATGAAAATGATGATGGAATCCTTTTTAAACATGGTTATAAAGGTAAGGTGGTGTCAAAATATATAGTAAAAAATGGTACATAGTGAGGTCCTAACATCCCCCCCAGCTGAAAGGGTTGCATATCCTCAGGCAACTCCTAGTCTGAGTCAGAGTTTGAGTACTGACTCTGTGCATGCAAGTTGCTCAAGCAGTAGCTGGAGAAGGTGGCTTCTGTCGAAGCTCGGAATCCTCGATTGTTCTGCAATTGCTGCCATGCTACAGCCTCATCTCTGTCAGCCAATTGGTAGTGACACTGGTATTTTTCTGTAGGCATCCATAGAATTGGAAAATGAAAATGGTAACCAATCCAGTTTTCTCCACAATGCCGAATGCATCTGATGTAGTTAGGTACCCTGGAGAGTGCAGCTTGAAGATTATCAGGGCTGAAAGGGTGATACTCTTGTCTTTCCTTGCATGAATATTGCCAAAACATAATGTTGGCATTCAATGCAGCAGTCTCCTTTACTCTGATTAGCTGTAGACACTTTAAAAGTGTTGAAGCCTGCAGTTGTTGTATGTACCTGTGCATTCCTGGCTTCTGCTACAAACATGGCATATTGTGCTACAAACATGGCCGGATTTGAAGGTTTCGGTCTAATCCAAAGGATCTGATTCTCCTCATTATGCCTACTTGCAATAAACACAGTTTGCCAGGTGATCTGATTGGCCAGGAATGAAACGAATGCCCTAATTTGTACATCACCTACAATTGGAGTGAGATTGACTTTTCTATTCTCAGGCATGGCCTCGTTATGGAGATAAAGTTCACACAACAAATGTTGGTCACTTTTAGGGGCCTCAGCAAAAGTTTTAACAAATTGTTCCGCAGTAAGCAATTCATGAGGTCTGCCATCCTTTATTGCCTTCAATTGAAAATAAACCAGACGTTCAGAGAGGAAGAGAGAATAATTCAAGGAGGGTTTTCGGGTAGCCAACAATTTTTGCACTAATGAAAACATCAAAACCAACTTTTCCTTTAATTCCTTGACTTCTTTCTTGGAATTCTTGAGCTGTTGCAATGTCTGTTCCCAAATATCCCAGTTGGCATACATCTGATTCTGCCAAGCTAACTTATGTTGCTGTAATATTTTATCTTGATCCACTGCATACTGTTTCTTCCAGTTATTCATTATTTCTAATTGTTTCCATGGCAGGGTCTGTGTCCCGGCATTGTAAGTACTGGGTTGGGGCATTGTCTGAGTGGTTGAGCTGACTAGTATAGGGCGGGATATTTGTGGTTTAGTTTCTTTTTCTAGAATTTTTGAGGGCCCTACTGGTTCTTGTGTAGCATTAGGGCATTCTTCTTTAATTGCAGCTGATGTAGATGCCTCAGGTACCTGAATTTTGACTATTTTGTATCCTGCCTGTTGGTAAATGTTACCACACTCATGGCACATGTATTCTTTGCATGGATCCTTCTTTTGTGTTGATGCTGTGTGTGCTAGCATGTAGAGATTCAATTCTCTATCAAAGGCTTCTCGTGCCATGATCAATTCTTTCTTATAGACCTCTAGTTCTGATTTCAAAAACTCATTTTCCTCCAAAAAAGATGCCATAGTGTGTGAACCCTGTGTGTTGGTTGATTCTGCTGGAGTTGTCTGTTGATCCACAACTGTAGCTAGTTCTTGTGGAGCAGCTACAGCTAGTTTCCCTGTATTATCATGCTTGGTGTATGATTCTTGTACCACAGTGGATGGTTCTTGTGTGACAGCGCCACAGGACGAGACGGGTAATGGTTGGGGAATTTGGAATGGTGCTGAGGATTGAAGTTTTAACAGGATAGTGGCGGGGTCAGGGGAAATGGGAGTAACTTCAGTTTCAATAGTCATTTTCATTTTCCTTTTTGGTAGGAAAGCAGAAAATTCAATGTCTTTCCTTTTCTTTGTAGGAGAAGATTCTTTTCTAGGGGAAGGGCTTTCGAAAGAAGTGAAAACTTGGGATGTGGCCCTTGTTTTTCGTTTTGAGACAGAGACTGTTGGGGTTCGTCTCTTTCTTTTATGAGTAGGTGGAGATGGGGGTGTTGGAGAGTCATTGCTAGAGATATGAATAGTGAGAAGGGGTGACTCTACTAAGTGGGACGAACTTGGGGGTAGGTCAACCGGTTCTGAGGATGGAATTACTGGGGGGTCTGGGATATCGTCCAGTTGCCTTTCATAAGAACTCTCAGGAGTTTCTTGGGAACTTCTGGCTTGTTGGGGAATTTCGGCTTGCTGGGGAATTTCGGCTTGCTGGGGATTGAGGAGTGGATTATTCAGAGGGGGATTTTGTTGAGCAAAACCCCTCTGAATTAATAATTGACATAAATGATGATGGGTAAGGGATAACAATGGGAATTTAACCCGTCTGCAATAATATGACATGTTTTTTATACAACTAAGCAGATAATAGGGAATATTGACTAATCAACCATGCCTCAAATGATTCATTAAAACGAAGTCGTGTTGATAGACTACCTGGTAACGCCCTTCGCATGTCAAATAGTGCTTGATGAATTCAGCTACTTTTGGCCATGGTCGAGGTAATGAATGCAGACTTATACCGCAGCCTTTAAGTTCAACCGGTTCTTCTGGAAGAAGAAAATCTTGCTGTGCATTTAAAATAAATTGTTTCCTACTGAACCAGCGAGCACCTATAACCGGAAAACTTGAAACTTGTGCTATATCTTCCTCTGTGACTGAAATTCGGACCCCTTGAACCACTGAATAATTCCCCTGAAGATTCTGTGCGAACTTTAAAACTTGCTGCTGATCAAATTATCCTAACCTTTCGAAGTATGTTGTCCATCCTGCTTGTTGAAAAATTTGGTAGGCCTCCGAGAACAATTCGAGAAGAGTTATCGAACCAGGCTCGTGTCTGATAGCCGACCCTCCCATAGCTACTAGCTTGAGTCACATGCAGAGGCGCAGAGAACAGAAACACAGGCTTTGGTCAAGCTAATTGTTGCAACAGAGGATATGGAGTCTCATATGAAAAGTGACGGAGGATTGGATGGTTTGGAATGATGATTCAGTTTTCAAAATTCCCCCCCTTACGTATGGTGCAATGATGTTTAAGTGTGCGGAGATTGTAATCATTATGAGCAAGATCCTCTCTTTAAAATATTATTTAACTGCATTACATAAAAACCACATACCTTATATTTTTACCTTTGTCTTTAAAATTCGAAGTATAGCGTGCTTCATAATGGCTTGATATTAATGGAAGAATCTGTAGATTTCTCTGAAATGTAGAACAGGAGCATATCAGGATCTGCTCAATACTGAATAATATTCACCTAAGGGATCTGAAGAGTAAAAGTGGAGAACTGAAAAGCTTGTATAGCAGAGGAAAGAAATGATGTTTTAATGATGAAAAGATAAATGACAGGTTGTTGAAACTGGTGTTTCAGCAATGGAAAAATGAATGACATGTTGCTGAAACTGGTGTTTCAGCAAAGGGAAAAATCAGGAAAATGGGATATAATGATTTGGGTTAAAGACAAGTGGGGGAAATATTTTCTAAGGGATAATTTCAGCAGTAAGGAACGGGAAATACTAGCTGAAGGATGATATTTCAGGAATGGTAGAAGTGGGAAAATGGAAAAAAAGGAAAAATGTAGAAATGGGATAAAAGGGATATTGCTAGGAAATGGGTTAAAATGAAGGGAACAAGCTTCTGTGATTGAAGCTTCATATCTTCTTTGTGATGAATCCGTCCTCCTTAATGAGTTTTTCCAGAATTTGCAAAATTCAATTGTAACATGCCAACCCTTGACAGGGATTATTAGTTTTAAATCTAATCTAATACTAGAAATACAGTGCAGAAAATTAAATGCTGTGAGGAGCAGAAGACTCCCCTAGAAAAAGATAATGTGTATCAGTCATGCAAGAAGTCTTGAAATCCTCTTTAGAAACAGGACGCTGGTACAAACGAAGCCTATGACCATTGACTAATAGAGGTGTTTTAGAATCATCAATTGTTAGAAGTCTTACCGTTCCATTAGGAAAAACAACATCTACTTCATATGGTCCAAGCCAACGTGTACGTAGCTTACCCTGAAAATTTTCAAACCGAGAGTCATACAATAAGGCCCAATTACCTTTTTGGAACTGCTTGTGTTTGATAATTTTATCATGCCACTTCATTCTTTGTTGTTGAATCATGGTTTTTTGATGAATGGCATCTAATCTCTTTTCATCCAATTCAAGAAACTGCTGCAACCTAGCTGTCTGCACATCAGTCAAATCAAGATTAACAACTAAAGCAGTTCTTAGAGTTTTAATTTCAAATTCCACGGGAAAAACAACATTTTTACCATAAACCAATTCATAGGGAGAAAAACCTGTAGTGTTTATCCAAGTAGTTCTGTAAGCCCATAGTGCTTCAGGGAGCCTTTGAGACCAATCCTTCTGGTTGTCCTTCACTGTTTTAGTTAGAATGGCTTCTAATACTTTATTTGTACTTTCCACCTGCCCATTGGCCTGGGGGTGGTATGGTGTAGTCATTCTATGTTGAATATGATATTTCTGAAGGGTAGACTTAAAACCATGAGAATTGAATGGAGGTCCTCCATCTGTAACTAGCTCTCTAGGAATTCCAAATCTAGTAAAGATTTCTTCAAATAAGAAAGCTAGGACAGCCTCTTCATTGGCTCTAATAAATGCTTTGGCCTCCACCCATTTAGTCATATAGTCTGTACAGACTAATATATAAGTTCTTTGATTGGATGGAGGATTAATGGGTCCTATGAAATCCAAGGCCCATCTTTCAAATGGTTCAGAAACTACCTGGGGGTTTAATGGCATTTGATCTCTATGATTGGGTTGACCCATTCTTTGGCAGCTGTCACAAGCCCTCACATATTTCTTTGCATCTTTAAATAATGAGGGCCAATAGTAACCCATCCTCAAAATTTTTTGTGTTGTTCTTTTATCAGCAAAATGCCCTTCACAAGGGCCATCATGACAAGCTTTTAATATTTCATACACTTCATCTTCCCTAATGCATCTTCGGATTTCCTGATCAAGCCCTGTGTAGAAAAGACACCCACTTATCCAGCTATACCTGGCACTTTGTTGAACAATTCTTCTCTTTTCTCTATATGACAGGTGTGATTGTAATTTTCCTGCAACCAAATAATTGGAAATATTTTCATACCATGGAGAGTGAGCAGAAACTACAAACAAATACTCATCAGGAAAAGAATCATCTACTGTAATATTATTATCAATTTTTAACCGTGAAAGGAAATCAGCCACCACATTTTCTTTACCAAGCCGATCTACAATTGTGATATCAAACTCTTGCAGTAATAATAGCCATCTGGTAACTCTAGCATTTGTAACAGATTTGTTCATTAAATACTTAATAGCCGAGTGGTCAGTGTGCACAAAAGTAGAATAACCAGTGATATAGTGTCGAAATTTATTAATGGCATAAATTACTGCAAGAAACTCCTTTTCGGTAACTGTATAATTAAGCTCAGCAGGGGTCATATTCTTACTGATAAAGTAGATAGCATAAGGAAGATGATTCTCTTCTTGTCCCAAGACAACTCCAATTGCAGTGTCTGAAGCATCAGAAGATATATGAAAATGGAGGGCCCAATAAGGTCCCCTCAAAATAGGAGCAGTAGATAACTGATGCTTGAGTTCTTCGAAGGCTTTCTGACAAGAATTAGTCCACTTAAATTCAGCATTTTTCATAAGCAACACAAATAATGGAGAAGCTATCTTAGAAAAATCTTTAATAAATCTTCTGTAATATCCAGCATATCCTAGAAAACTTCTCACATCAGTTTGTGTTTTAGGAACAGGAAGATTCTGAATGACCAATATTTTAGATGGGTCTACCTGAATACCTTGAGATGAAATAAAATGTCCAAGCACTACTCCTTCACTCATCATCATATGACATTTTTCAGTACTTCGGGAGAGGTGAGCTTGTATACATCGTTTAAGTACCTTCTCAAGATTTTGTAATGCATCTTCAAAAGACACACCATAAGGAGTAAAATCATCCATAAATATTTCCATAGAGTCATTCAGCATATCAGAAAAAATTCCTATAACAACCCTCTGAAAAGTTGCTGGTGCATTACATAGCCCAAATGGGAGAACTCTATAAGAAAAAGTTCCCCAAGGGCTGGTGAAAGTGGTCTTGTCTTGGTCTTGGGGTGCAATTCTAATTTGATTATACCCACTGAATCCATCTAGAAAATAAAAGAATTTCTTCCCTGCCAGACTATCCAACACCTGATCAATGAAAGGTAAAGGAAAGTGATCCTTTTGAGTAGCTTTGTTCAAGGCTCTGTAATCAACACATACTCTCCATTTCCCGTTTTTCTTAGGGAAAATTACCAATGGGGAAACCCATTCACTGTCAGATATGGGGTATATAAATCCTGCATTAAGCAATTTTTGAAGTTCTTCTTTAACAATTTCCCGTAAATTAGGGTTCATTCGTCTTTGGGGTTGACAGACTGGTCGGCATCCTTCTTTAATATAAATTCGGTGAGTACATAGTTCAGAAGAGATTCCTTTCATATCCGTGTAATCCCATGCAAATGCTTCCTTATTTTCACGTAATAACTTCATTAACTGCTATGTTTCAGCAACTGTTAGATCAGGATTTATGTTTAATGTCTTGCCAGGTTCGATTTCGACTGTTGTGCTTTTAGATGAGATGGTGGTTAATGTCTGAGATAAATCTTCAGATTCAATCTTTTCCTGGGTATCCGTTTCGAAAATTGCAGTCAATTGATTGTGTGTTTCAGCAATTACAGAGGAAGGTTCACAAATAAAATTATTAATTATTTCATCCTTTGTATTGTCTTTAAGAGTTAAGGCTTGTCCAATAGTTAGAATGGGCTGAATAGCATTATCATCATAATCCATCCACATAGAATCTTCATTATTAATTGTGGGTGTAGCATGAGGATAAAGAGTAAGCTGTTTGGTTTCATAACCATTAGAAATTGTCATTGAACCAGATCTGCAACTAATAAAGGCATCAGCTGTGGCCAGCCATGGCCTCCCCGGAATTAAAGGATGTCCCCCCAGCTTTTTTTTAGTTTGCAATACAACAAAATCAGCTGGGTAATTCTAGGATTCAACTGAGATAAGTAGATCTTCAACAACTCCTTCAGGTTTAATTGTAGAACGGTCAACCAACTCTAGAATGGTAGGTGTATCTCTGATTGTGTTATTCAGCTGTAACAATTGTGAAGTTTCAAGAGTCATTATGTTTATTGCAGCACCTAAATCTACCAGAACTTGAGGAATCATTGTTTTACCAATTTGAATTGTCACGGTAGGATGGCCGGGGTCACCATATTTCACAGGAGGGGTTTTTCTGGACATTAATGCAGATAAATCACCCATCACATGTACTGTAAGGGGATCTTTAGTTTTCCTACCGGGTTTCTTAACACAAATATCCCTTATTGTTCTGGCATAAATTGGTACATCTCTTAATGCTTGTAAAAGTGGAATTTTAACATACAAGTTTTGCAATTCCCCTAAAAGATTAAAAGCAGGTGTTTCAGGCGTTCTAGTTAAAACCAAACACTCGGGGAATGGTGGTTCTGTTATTTCAATACTCTTGTTAGAGGGTGGTTATGCTTTCTTATGTTTCTCAGTTTCCTCTTTATCAGAATCAGAAGAAGTTATGTCATCAATAATAGGCTCTACTATTTTCTCGGATCTTAAATGAATATCATTACATTGCATAGTAGGAAATATAGACTGATTCTGAATATCAATGACTTGCACAACTTTATTATTGGGGTTAGGATTTGGTTGCACAGGTAGCTGGGGTCTCATTTGGTTATTTGGAGGAGCATTTGATGGCAGAGGAAGTGGTTGTTGAAATTGAGGAAATTGATTTGGATACGGGAGTTATTGGCTTCTCCAATTTGAATTCTAAGGGTTAAAAGAAGATGGTTGTTGTGGGGGCCAAGGAGTCCATATTGCAGGATCAACAAAGGGAGGGTTTGATTGTTGCATGGGTGGGAAATTCATTTGATTAAAGGGTGGGTATTGAATTTGATTGAAGGGAGGGTAATTTGTTTGACTGAAAGCAGAATAATTATTCCAACGATTAAATGGCATACTAGAGTTCATACCTTGTCCTCTTGGTTGCCATTGTCTTCTTTGAGTTAGCAAGTAAACTGCTTCAGCTTCTTCTTCTGTTGGCTGCAATGCTGCCTTTATTCCTGGTAGAGATGGACATTGTTGTGTTTCATGATCTTTCTCACAAAGGGTGCAGATTGGTATTTTATCCAATGGGCACTCCCTTAGTGGATGTTTGTCTCTACACTTCGGGCAAAAGACAGCCAGAGTTGCTTCTGCTTCAGCCTGCTTTTTCTTAACCTACAAAGTGTCAATTTGTGGAGCAAAAGAACTTAACATCTCAGTTTTAAATTCTTCAAGTAAATTACCTATTTGAGCTCGTGTTGCTCCCCCACTAGCTGATTTTTTCACTCTTGAATAGGTGGGATCTCTATTACTTACTCTGTTCCTTGCAGCTCCCCTTGAACACCTTTTAAAAAGTTCAACAATCTCATCATATGATTCTTTAGATATATCTCCCTTGCCAAGCATGTTTAACATGTCTAAACAATCATCCCTTAATCCTCTAAGTAATATTGTTTTATGAATTTCCTTACTTATATTCGGATGATCAGATCTCTGTATATTATACTGCAACCTTTCTACATAGTCCTCCAGATTCTCGTCCGGCTTTTGTGCCATATTGAATAGTTCGTCCTTCTTTTCTCTCGTTCGACAGTAGTCTTGATATTTAAGCAGAAATTTATGTTTCATATGTTCCCATGTTGTGATTACCTGACTCCCAAGACTCATGAACCATCTTAAAGCATTTCCTTTTAATGTTGCTGGAAACAGTTTCAACTTTTGAGCATTAGTAACATAATCATAACTTCTACATAATATATCAAATTCAAAAAGAAATTCATCCAGATCTTCAGAGGATAGACCATGGAAGTTAGGTAAAGCTGACAATGGAATATTTTTCATAGGAGTTGTTCCTCTAGGGAGATCACTGATAGGAAATCCCAAGGTAGAGAGAGAATTTTCATCCTTTCCTTCTCCTTCAGGATCTACATGTCCTCCACCAAAGAAGTCTTCGTTGTTTCCTTCCATTGGCTGTTCTCCTATTGCACTTGCTCGATCGTCAAGATCTTCTACTGGCTCCTCAATGTTTTCCACTGGTCGTCCAATACTCTCTATTATTTCCTCAACGTGCTCTGCTGATTTGTTAGCACTTTCTTCTGACTCTCCAGCACTGACTGCTGGTTCTTTAATCACTGGCTCCTCTATGTTTTCAGGACCCACAACTTCCTCTGTTTTGTAATCTGATTGAGGGGAGTGTTGAAGTTTTGGTCTTCGAGAACTTAATCTCTGTGATGATTCAGCCTTTGATACAATCTCGTCAATGAAAGTCTTTCTTCCTCCCCTTCCTTTGCCTTTTCCACCTGTGGGGTTAGTTTTCTTCTAGTTTTCGCGTCCTCTCATACAATCTGCACATCTAGAAAGAAAATATTAATGCTTTTGAAATCTATAATTGCCTTCCCCGGCAACGGCGCCAAAATGTTGGTCGCTTTAATTGTTTAACAATTCAAGCTCCACATAAATTGTCAACCCGAGGAAGTCTGTTTATTCCAAAGACAATCACACACTGGATATGCTCAATTCCAAAAGCAAAAATAATGTTGTAGTAAAAAGCCACACAATTATTAATCATACAAATCTAATTATTCACACCATGTTTAATCAAAGCTGAAGTTACTTATGTTATAGTAGAAGTAATTCCTCTATTGCAGTTTTTAAGAATCCAAATAAAAGGAAATCATTCTGCAGGAAAGGAAACCAATCAACCATAACAGGGAACAGGACCCTATTCCTTTAAATAGGAACTTCAGCACCTGCTTCCTGACACTAATCACTCTGTAGAAAAGATAAACTC
The DNA here is from genome assembly GCA_034641835.2 of Pinus albicaulis. Lineage (NCBI taxonomy): Eukaryota > Viridiplantae > Streptophyta > Pinopsida > Pinales > Pinaceae > Pinus > Pinus albicaulis. The sequence continues at coordinate 1,130,785,505 of CM076572.1, read as the reverse complement.
AAGAGAACAGGACCCTATTCCCATGAACAGGAACCTTCAACACCTGTCTCCTGTTTCTCATCACACTGCAGGAAAAAGAAAGGCAATCAATGGGAACAGGACCCTATTCCTTTGTACAGGAATCTTCAACACCTGCTTCCCAACATCAATCATACATTCAAACAAATGACAGAAATAGATCCCTTAACTTCTTAAGATTGAATGGACTAAACACATGCAGCGTTAAAGGCAACAGAATGCTCAATAAACTACAGAACTATGTAACTGGTGTTTCAGCAAACAGAATTAAAGTAAAGTACGAATATCATAAAGAAATCTAACAAACTACAGGAACAGTCGGGCGAATCTTGTGAGGAAGGCGGGCCCTTTCCTTCTCACAAGATTCCCCAGGGAAAGGATTAAATTGAAGCGCTCAAAAGGAACTTTTATTCATCTGTCAAAAGAAATGATACATTACAAATGGAGTCTAGCTCCTGTCCTCTCAAACAGAATGTTCTCCTGTAGTTTTTTTGAACTCCCCTCTAATGATGATGTCTCCTCTTTTTAAAGAGGAGACATCTCTTACAATTACATTAGAGCAAATCTATGTTTATCCCAAATCTGTTCTTCTTTCTTAAAACAGGGCTATTCTATTCTTCCATAAAAATATATTGTTACAACAGATACAAAAAGAGTACTATCTTCAGAATAATCCGTGTAACCACTTCCTTGCTCGTCTTCATGTTGTTGCCATTGTTCCAAAAAATACTCTTCCAGAATTGCAAATTACGAGTAGTGACGGAATTTGCGTGCCTGCTGACTGTTTCAGCAACGGAGTCGACTGTTTCAGCAACGGAGTTGACTGTTTCAGCAACGGCCGATTGTCCAGCACAGCACATAAATTATCTGCGATCTTTTAGACTTATGTTAGCAACAATCTACCTTCGATTAATGATGAAATATAAGAGTAATATGGAATTATATGTAAACAAATTAAATATATAGTAAAGAAGAGGATTTTATATACCTTTGGATAAAGTGAATGAAAATGATGATGGAATCCTTTTTAAACATGGTTATAAAGGTAAGGTGGTGTCAAAATATATAGTAAAAAATGGTACATAGTGAGGTCCTAACACCAATCAAGCAGATGATTCCATGAGGGATCTTGGTTCAGCTCTTTGAGGGTTTTGAAAAAATCAAAAGGCCACTCCCACCTCACTTGTGTTTGAACAATAGTGCCTAAACTTTTCTTTAAACCTTGCATCAAACTGCTCTTGACATATTTTAATCCCTCTTCAACCGTCTCTAAGAAAATAGCAAAGGGATCTTAGAACAATACATGGCTTAGAGGATTTGGGAGATAATCTTGATCCAGGACTGCTTCTTCCTCCACTTTGCTGAGCTTGGGACTCTTTTGGGAAAGAAACTCCTCCTCTTCCTCATGATCATCTGAACTAGGATACTCATCATATATTGCAATGTTATCCTCTAGAAAACTTGATGTGTTCTATTAGAGTGGGCTGAGTTCTGAATGAAGATCATCATGTTGATGAGCAGAAGTATTCTTTGGGAATAAATCTTCTTGAGAAGGCAGTTCAACAACTCTCATGTGATTGTAAATCTCCAAGCTTTCATTTGAAATTTGAACTTTAATGGGACTTGGTGATTGCGAATCTGGAGCTAAGGAGAATTCCATGTCATAAATTATTTCCTCATCCATTTCAGGAAGAGGTTTCTCACTAACAATTTGCTCAAGAAGTTCTTTGTCTTCCCCAAACTCAACATCAAAACTGAAAGACTGTCGATTTCCAATTACATGAAAGCTATTTCTGATGGACTAAAATAAAGTAGAGAAAATAGTTAGAGATCCTTCACTTACTTCTAAAATTTCAAGGCTTTCCTCATCAGTTTCATAGGTGATCTGTATTGGCTGATTACTATTTTCAAGTTGATGATATTGAACTTCATCCCACAAATCAAATGTTGATTGCTCTACAAGATTAGCTTCTGTTTGGAGAAAATCATCATCGTCATATTGAACAAACTTTGGAGAATCATCAACATAAGTAATGTCACAAATCAAACATATTGGGTTAGCAAGAAAATACATAGAAATGTTCTGTTCACATGAAGGTTTAGAGCCTGGTTGCATGCTTATAGTCTGATATATTTCCTCTTCAGTTAAAACAGGAGGCATCTTTCTCTTTCTTAGGATAGAAGTACAACAGTTCTCTTTCTCTTGTGAAGGTTGATTTTGAGGCTGAATGTCTTCTTGAGCCTCTCCTAGAAGATATGGTAGGTTATCAATTGTGCTTTCAGAGAGATTTTGAATATCTTCCTTTACTTGCTGATTTATTTCATCCTCAACCAACTCTTCTTGGTTGTCATAATAGTTATTTTGAGTATGAAATGCATGGAGTTCTTCTAATAGATCTTCAGGATGCCAATTCCCTAAATCTTCATCAATGTTTACAAGGAATTGTATGAAATCTTCAGATTGATCACAACAATTTCCAGCTAATAATAAATACGGACAATATTCTTTATAATGCTCACAAAATAGCTTGCGGAGATCTTTTAAGGAGAACAAGCTACCAGGTTTTAGCCATTCATACCATTCTCTTTCCTTACCCTCTAATGTTGCCATAAAAATTTTCATGAGGCAGTCCTCGTGCCATTCAACCTTTAACCTCCATACATGTATATGAAATTTTATGAGATGTAACAAGGGGTTATCACATTTTTCATCTTGAAATATAGGTAAGTTTTTTATCCAATTTATCTGAGCCATTTTATGTGGAAATCCAGGGATATGATCTCTACTCATCGGAGCATATCTCCTTTGTATCCTTGGATCCATGTTTGTAAATCAGAAAGGTTCACTGTATCATTTCAACCAGTCTAGAGTTCTCTACCAGTGGAGTCTTTAAGTCTATTGAGGGTTGTGGAGTCGCCAGGTGGAATATTTCAACTTTTTTGTCCACCATCAGCATGATTGGGATTGCTTAATGCATTCCCAGGGGAGTTTATGAGAACTAGTGGGGTCAATAGGGCTACTAAAGACCACTGGAGTCGCCAGGTGGAAGATGTTTATTGTTTAAGGATGTATTTTTTGTCCACCACCAAAAATTGAATACCAATCTAAGGATGTTTGTGAGTTTTTTGAGGTCCTAAGGAATACTTATTTTGTAGCTTACTCAGGGTCCCACCGTGATCGCCAAAATGTTAGGTGATGAGGTTGTGGTAAATCAATAGATACTATTTGACAAGGGCTTCTGAATCTTTTAAGGATGTATAAGCTTGGTACTTACTCAGAAAGTCCCACCGTGATAGCCAAAATTTTAGGCAATGAGGTGGCGAAGAATCACTTGATATTCTTGACAAGGGCTTCTGAACTTTCTAGGATGTATAAGCTTGTTACTTACTAAGAATGTCCCACTGTGATTGTCAATTATGTTAGTGTCCCATTATTTAGCATATTGGCGGACCAAATGCATAGGGTAACATCAGACCAGTATTTTGAGTCCTAGGACCTAGCCTTCCTGGACTCACAGAGGGCTCTCTCTATGTTGTGCAAAATATGTGAACTTGTTTGCTTTTAAGGTTTGATTTTAGTCTAGTTGTTAAGTTTAGGGTTTGTTTGTTTGTTTGGGTTGGGTAAATGATCAAGTAGAATAGATGGAATGATATATTTTCAATTCATTGGGCTATGGAGTCTACAAAAAGTTATGGAAGGTTCAACAATGAATCCGGGAGCATTATAGGAAAAATCTAGCATGGTCAGATGGATTCTCAAGGTTTGGTGAAATGAAATGAACATCAAGTTTGTGAAAAAAGTAGGGCAAAGGGAAATAAAAAATCCTTTGTCAAATACTTAAAACAAGAAGGGACTTCAACACTACTCAGCATAAAGAAGTAATCAATAGACAAGGCATACCAATAAATCTTTGGTTCAAATCAAGCAAGTAAGCATTTGAGACAGACAATCCAATGAAATATAGAAAGTGAGAAACTCATTTAACTTCTAGTGATTTCAAATTCAAGGTTAGAAAACATTTAAGATTAACACAAAACTTTAATCAAGGAAGAGGGAACTCCTAGACATCATTGATCAGAGCTATAAAGATATTTGAAACAATTTTTCAAGCATGGACAAAGGGTATGATCGAAACATAGCCTCTTTGGCAAACCTAAACAATGGTACTTCAAAGAGAGACCTAAAAAAAATGTTTTAGTGATATCAAACAATCAGGGCTTACCATAAATCATCTATGATATCTACTGTATTAAAAAATTCATGAGATAAACAAGCTTGGGTGGATCTAGAGAGCAACTAAGAATTCTCTAAACTGGCCTAGCAGAGGAAAACATAGAAGCAGTGAAGGATAAACAGAACTAAGGTGCCTCTAAAAAACATTTCTTAGTCTAAATATTTTCTCCTACTGCAATATAGAAAGATGAAACACAATTATACACAAGAAAAAAATAACTGAATAGAAGCACATCACCATTAACCAAGCTTAGGGATCCTGCAAGCAAGCCTTCTCCATCAAGAAGCAAAACAAGCCATTCACAAGCTCCACAACACCAATTTCTCTTCAAGCTCAAAAGACTATGTATTACTCACAAGAGTCATAACAAAACCTAATAAGAGTCTCCAGAAGCCCATTGGCTAATCAGAAATGTCACTATTGTCCTTGAGACCTTGCAAGGCCCAAGGCATAAAATATCTAAACAAAATATCTTTTCGAGCACTTTTGGCAAAGAAATTGACATTTGGGCTCTGCCAAGCCTCCTAAAACTTTCAAAGAATACATTTTTTACTTTTCCTTTGTTAAGGGTGCAACACTGAGTTTTAGGATGAATTTCCATGCCAAGGGCGTAGCACTAGAGCAGGAAAACTGGGTCAACTTGCAGCAATGTTTTGAAAACCTTCCCAATGTCGGAATAGGCTCCGTGATGGCTCGTTGGAAATTTTGATGAGTATAATTTCAAGAACTACCCTTAGTTCTCTGATTGAATCCCTGTAACCTATTAAAAAAGAAAAAAATTCAAGGCTGGTAAAGGCGCAACACCCGCCTTTAAAACTAGGCAGAAAGATGAAAATTAGGGCATTTTTTACCCTTTTGGAGGACCAAAACAACTCCAATTGACCTGAAATTTTGTGAGAATGTTATTCTTGGGCTGAGAATTTCAAAAATGTAAACCTTTCCTCCTGAAGATGCTCTAATAAAAATCGTATCACCAAGGGTGCTACCCCCTTGGCCTCAAAATTAGCAAAAATCCAAAACTTGTCAAAATTCTCCCAAATTTGGTAGATGTGTGCCTCATGGGTTTTGAGAGACCTGTAGAGAAGCTTGTGCCAAGATTCCAAGGTTAGATTGGCCTTTTTCCTCTTTTAGTGCTTGGATCTTGGTTTGAGCCTTTTTTAGTTTATCCCTTGCAATTTGGTTTCTCCGGGCATAATGTTTAGTCATCCTTCTTTGGAGGTCAAGATCTTGATTAGCTTTCTTCAATTTAGCCTCCAAGTGTATGTTGGCTCTCTCCAACCAAGGCTCTTGATCATGCGCTATCTCCATGGACAAAATCCCATCTACAGAGAGTTGTTCTGCTAGGTCTGATTCTTGTTCCCTTTGATTTGCCAATACCTTCTTTAACCCCATGGTTCTAGGTCTTCTCCTAGATTGTCCTTCCTAATCACTAATCTCTTCATAAGTGCCCATGACCTCTTCTAGTTTCACCTGTGCCTTTTGGGCTTCTTTCCGTGCCTTGATGGCTCTAGATTCATAGATTGCAATTTGTGCTCCTAGCTCCCTGTTCTCCAAGTCAAGGGCATCATTCACACTCTTGGCCCTATCCAAATTTGCTTGGAGGTCTTTAATTTGTGCATTTACATCCTAGAGGAGCAAGTTTGTGATTCTTTCTTCATTCTCCTCATCACTATACACTTGAATGATTTTGAAGTTCCTCTAAACCTCATGATCTTCTTCTTCTTCTTTTACCTTTTGTTTCCCTTTATCTAGTGGCTGAGCTGAGGTGGATGGCATGGTCCCTTGCCTTTTGGAGGCAGAAAACACAAGCCTTATCCCCTTTTGATACGTGAGAGGGAAAAACCCAAATTTTTCTACTAGAATGCCCTCATCATGGCTGGTCTCAAGACTGCCTTTCTTTTCATCAATGATCTTTGCATTTATGTCTTCGACACTGTGTTCTTGACTAACCTCTTGAGACTCAATTTCATTCTCCTCCATGTTGAAATTACTGTTGTGAACTTCAGCACTTCCATCAACCTCTTGACTTCTTTTTTGGTTCATAGTGTCACTGCTGTTATTATTATTACGGCTATCAGTCATCATGGTTTCTTCATTATTTTCATGACTTTTATTAGCCTCTTCTTGAATTTTTGCATAATCATCATCTTCATTTTGTTAATCTTTGTCACTGTCTTTATGACTGAGGCTTGTTTCATATGTGTCACTGCTGCCTTTATTTTCTGCATTGTCCTCATTGTTACCATCTTTATCTATGTTGCCTTTAGCTTCTACACTTTCCTCTTCATCACTGGCTTGTTCATTGTCTTCTTCTTGATCATTTTCTGCCTATGTCTCTTCATCATTTGTTTCTTCCCCTTTATCCTCATTCTCTTCTTGATCTAATGCTTTAGGATAAGGTGAGGGAGGACCTAGGGTTCCTTCTTTAAACTTCAACTTCCTTCAATTAAATGATGGAAAAAATGCTTGGAAATGGGTTGATGTGATCGTACTTAACCTTCAATATGCCTGGAGGAAATTCAACAAGAGTCTGGGAGTGAATTGAGTGTTTTTAGGGTTGAGGAGGCCCTCATGGCCAAGGGCGCAACACCACCTCCTAGGCGCGCAACGCCATGTGTACTTTACATGGGAAAAATTTTCCAAGGGCGCAGCACCAACTCCTGAGCACGCAACACCATTTTTCAGAGGGAATTTAGAGGCCTTATTCGTGTTAAAATTGGGCCAATGGTAGCTTGTTGGAAAGCTTATCCTGTCTAATTTCTAAATATACCTTTTTTTTGCTGATTGGAGTTGATATGACCTATCAAACGTTGATTCTCCCAAGACTGGTCAAAAAGTGCTAAATGATGGTGCAGAAATGCAGAGTGATTGTGCATACAACGTTTAGAGGCCTTATTTAACTCCAAATGGATATCATGATAGCTCATTGGAAATATATTCCATTATATTTATCATTTGCTTCATTAAGCAAGTCATTTGGACACTCCAGCTATGAGAAAATCAGATTTTCCTAAGGTCACTCTAGCAGTGCAGCAATACTCCCGTGACACCTGTAGTTTTGATATTTCTCCCAAACCATGATATCTATGTAACAACTAAAGGAGGTTTTTCTTCTTGGACCTACGATGGACAAAAACCTCTCTCACTTTTTTCAAAGTCATCTCTGTTTGGTCAGAAACACAGTTTGAAGCAAAACTGGCCCTAGGTTTGACACATGGCTTGTATCTTGGAAAGAATTCCTGGAAAAAGATGGAGGCATGATTTTTATGAGTTGGTATGGCTTCATGATTGCTGATATGACCTACCATATGGATCTTCTACTCTTATGCCTCTTTTTCATATCAAACCCTAGCCTAGTGGAAAAGGAAATTTAGGGTTTATTGCTTCCTCCATGTTATTTTCTACAATTTGTCACTGTTTGGCACACTGCTGGACCTTCAAGCTCAAAAAATTAGCCTCTAAAAGCACAAGTTCTTTCCTATATTCTTTCCATGAGTTGTCTTGAATCAGTATCAGACCTCCTACCTCATCAAATTTCTGCTGATGGATCTCTTAACACTCCTGCAGAAGTGTCAAAATCTTAGCATTTGCAAAGCTTGAATTTTGACAAGGTAGTCTTCTTTGGATACTTTCAGATCCTCTTTGAATAACCATGTCTCAATATTCCAATACATTCGAGTCAGCCTTTTTCACAAGAAAAGCAATATTTGGAACACCAATGATGACCTTACAACCTATAAAACCCTAGTTGACCTAGTGAGAGGGCTCTTTGACCTAACTTGACTGAAGATTGGCTTGGAGGCTTCAAGTGAAACCGAGTTTTTACAAAGTGGTGTATTGAAGATCCAAAATCCAATGTAGTTGATTTATCTAAAGAGCCTACAAAGATAGTTTTTGAGACCATCACTGCTTGAGGGACATGGTGAATATGGGCTTGAGTTAGGCTATAGGTAAACCCTAGATGGAAATTGGAGTTATGGGAAAGGGAAAAACATAGTAATGAGGTCATAGGCAGGAAAAAGGATGGAGATGAGTGGCACAGGCCTATGAGGAGCTTTTTAGGAGTGGTAGGGTGACCATGGAATGGAAAGCTGATGGAGTAGTGAAAATTTTTTCATAAGGACAATGAAGGCAGTGAGATTTCTAAAACTCACAATGTTCAAAGAATGTTGTTTTTAGAAATCTAGAACCAATATTTAGTCATCTAAAGATAATGAAAAATACTGATGACTAACAGTGGCTCCACTTGGGGAGGGCAGCTCCTTTTTAGGAGGTGTCCAGAACCTCAGAGTTCAGATTTCTGAGTTTTGAAGGCCAGTGCCTTACTTGCACTTTACATATTTGTCTTCCTTCATTTGCTGATGTTCTTTTGAAGCTATGATCTCAAAAATTTGAAAGGACATGATTGCTTCAACTTCATCTCTACCTACCCATCTTATTTGCCTAAAAAAAAATTCTTCCTTGGATGCACTTGAACTGGCAAACCTTTTGAAATTTTTTCTTTTGAAAGCAAAAACTATCTAATCGTACTCTTATAACTTCCAAGGGTTCAGATTATGCTAGTGAGCCCTTTTATTCTCTATCTAAACTACTCAACTGTCAAGATTAAGCTATTTGACAGAATTCATTTTGTAAGCTACTGACATTAAATTGAAAACATGGTTTAAACCAGTATCAGGAAATCTGATATACCATGGGTCGTGGCATTAGGACAAGCTGCACACAAACATTATTTTTGTACAAACAAAACTAGAAATATGAGGGTTGTGATCTATCATTTATTAAGCCTCCCATCTTTCTCTTTGGTTCAGATTTGAGCATGGAGAACTAGTATATTTTCTTCCTAATATATTCTTACTTATAAGTCAAGCTTAGATGTTTTGACAAGTTCTCTTTCACTAACCTATCAATAAAAATTGAAAACATGTTCAGCCATGATTAGGCTATATGACTGAACAAGAGTCTTTTGTGAACAAGTAGTGGCATTTAGGCTTGCACACTTTCAGTATTACTATTTTTTTGGGGGGGTATGGGGTTGTACCTCTTTTTCAAATCTGCCCTCTTTTTCATCTTTCCTTTGTTTTTTTTGTTTTCAAGATTAGTATTCTAAAAGTAAAAACTAGAAAGATGCTCATAGTGCATGAGCTTATTTCCATGCCTGTCTATCCTAATCTACCCTATACATGATATACATTCAGCTGGAGAACTCTCTTTTCCAATGCAACCAATCAAGCAAATGATTCCATGAGGGATCTTGGTGCAACTCTTTGAGGGTTTTGAAAAAATAAAAAGGCCACTCCCACCTCACTTATGTTTGAACAGTAGTGCCTAAAATTTTCTTTAAACCTTGCATCAAACTTCCCTTGAAATATTTTAATCCCTCTTCAACTGTCTCTAAGAAAATAGCAAAGGGATCTTGGAACAATACATGGCTTAGAGGATTTGGGAGATAAGCTTGATCCAGCACTGCTTCTTCCTCCACTTTGCTGAGCTTCGGACTCTTTTGGGAAAGAAAATCCTCCTCTTCATCATGATCATTTGAACTAGTAGACTCATCATATATTGCAATGTTATCCTCTAGAAAACCTGATGTGTTCTGATAGAGTGGGCTAAGTTTCATATGAAGATCATCATGTTGATGAGCAGGAGTAGTCTTTGGGAATAAATCTTCTTGAGAAGGCAGTGCAACAACTCTCATGTGATTGTAAATCTCCGAGATTTCATCTGCAATTTGAACTTTAATGGGACTTGGTGACTGTAAATCTAGAGGTAAGGAGAATTCCATGTCATAAATGATTTCCTCATCCATTTCAGGAAGAGGTTTATCCTTAACAATCTGCTCAGGAAGTTCTTTGCCTTCCCCAAACTCAACATCAAAACTAAAAGACTGTTGATTTCCAATTACATGAAAGCTATTTCTTATGGACTAAAATGAAGTAGAGCAAATAGTTAGATATCCTTCACTTAATTCTAAACTTTCAAGGCTTTCCTCATTAGTGTCATAGGTGACCTGTTTTGGCTTATTACTATTTTCAAGCTGATGATATTGAACTTCATCCCACAAATCAAATGTTGATTTCTCTGCAAGATTAGCTTCTGTTTGGAGAAAGTCATCATCATCGGATTGATCAAACTTTGGAGAATAATCAACATAAGTATTGTCACCAATCAAAAATATTGCATTAGCAAGGAAAATACATAGAAATGTTCTATTCACATGAAGGTTTAGATGTTGGTTGCATGCTTATAGTCTGATCTATTTCCTCTTCAGTTAAAAGAGGAGGTGTCTTTCTCTTTCTTAGGATAGAACTACATCAGTTCTCTTTCTCTTGTGAAGGTTGGTTTTGAGGCTAAATGTCTTCTTGAGCCTCTCCTAGAAGAGATGGTAAGTCATCAATTGTGCTTTTAGAGAGATTCTGAAGATCTTCTTTTACTTGCTGATTTATTTCATCCTCAACCAACTCTTCTTGGCTGTCATAATAACTATTTTGAGTATGAAATGCACAAATTTATTCTAATAGATCTTCAGGATGCCAATTCCCTAAATCTTCATCAACGTTTACAAGGTATTGTATGAAACGTTCAGATTGATCACAAAAATTTTCAGTTAATGATAAAGATGGACAATATTCTTTATAATGCTCACAAAATACCTTGTGGAGATATTTTAAGGAAAACAAGCTACCAAGTTTTAGCCATTCATTCCATTCTCTTGCCTTACCCTCTAATGTTGCCATAAACATTTTCATGAGGTAGTCCTCGTGTCATTCAACCTTTAACCTCCATACATGTATATGAAATTTTATGAGATGTAACAAGGGGTTATCACATTTTTCATCTTCAAATATAGGCAGGTTTTTTATCCAATTTATCTGAGGCATTTTATGTGGAAATCCAGGGATATGATCTCTACTAATTGGAACATATATCCTTTGTATCCTTGGATCCATGTTTGTAAATCATAAAGGGTCATTGTATCTTTTCAACTAGTCTAGAGTTCTCTACGAGTGGAGTCTTTAGTTATATTGAGGGTTGTGGAGTCTGTTATCACTCAGATTTTCCTTGAAGTTGTAGGGAAGAGGAAGGCGTCAGAGGTAACCACAAACCAACTTTTAGGTACAAAATCTAGCCAATCTGTACCCAGAGAGGGCACTCTCTGTAAAATTTAGCTTTGTTTTGAAAGATATTAGGCTAGTTATTAAAGTACAGGGATTTTGATTTAGTTTGGGTGATGAAATTCTATAGCAGAGGGTAAGATTGAGTAATTTAGGCCATTGGGCTAATGGAGTCAAAGAATATGGCTTGACTGGATTAAGTTTCTTAACAAAAGATGGTTTCACAGGGAAAGGTAATCAAATAGGGAACAATTATAGATCTAAATTGAATGAAATGGACTTGAAATGGTTGAAGGGAAATTAAGAATCCTTTAACACATTCAAAAGAGGGAACTTGGATGATTATTAACAAAGAGCAATTAAGAATTCTTTATCAAATAATCAAAATGCATAAACTAGAAAAACGGGAGAAATTAAGAATTCACTGTTTATACCAGTTCAGAAGAAAACATTTAGAATAACAACGATTAAAAACAGATTGCACTTAAGCACTTTCTGATTTATTCCTTTTCGTTAATCATTCAGATATGAAACATAGATGATGTAATAAACAAGTATAAAACTTCAAAACATAAGACATAGATGACTTATTGATTCGTTGTCTGATTCAAGAATCCTGAGAAAATTCTTCTGCATCAATTCTTCATCCAGCAAGCCATACAAAATTTGTTCAACAGCACTTTATTCCAAAGTAATCAATGTTATAGCAATGTTTAAGAATCCACCCCTCAACACTCCAATTGAGGGAGTATTTATACAAAAAATAACAAATTGAGATATAATCTAGGATGACTCATAAGTTTTTTACAACAAACTAGAGACAGATGGTCTCGTAGATAAGAGAAATGATAACTGATGTTGTGTTGTTTCCTTCTTTTGAGTATGTGCTGGATGCAGGCCGTAAGATTTGGCTTGTTGCTATCTTCTCTAGTAACTCTATGCCGGTCGCTCTGTTTTACTGATACTCTTTATCTTCACTGATACACTTTGACCTCTGTTTATCCTTTTATCCTTTTTATCATGACTTACTGTAGTAAATAATCAAAAATTCACGTAAGGATAATTTTTACAAAAGTTCCAACATCTCTTCCCACCATTGAGCTTCTGGTATTCTGGTCCTTTGAAGCTTCCTCAGAGTTTCATCAACCTCAGTATATATGAAGAAAGTAGGCTGAATTGGGAATAAATGCTTCACCTCATGTTCGAGATAAAACAAATTTTCCAATTTGTCATGAAGATTTTTGCCTGTAGGCAATGCTGCTGTTGATGAACTAGTTGAGGAACTGGCCTGATTGTCAGCATACTTGTCCAATTTCTCAACATAGCTTTCAAGGTTCATTAGTTTATCCTCTGAAACTAAAGGACTAGGCAATCCTTTATTTAACAAAATATCCAATCTTTTTATGAAGGCATTGATTTCTTCTTGCATACCAGAGCATCTTCGTTCTAGATTCTGTATCAGAGTTCTTTTAGTAAAAACTCTTTTTATCTCCAAGATTGTTCCTGTCCTGTCTTGAATGTCAAGTTCTTCAAGTTGATGCTTGTTCTTAGTATTCAAAAAATGCATAAGTTTATTGGCTTCTTCAGGCATGTTTCCTAATTCTTCTCTTGCTTTTAGAATTTCTTCCAGAGCCAATTTAACTAAATCATTTTGTTCATACATTATTTGAATTGAGGGCCAGACATCATTTATTCACTGGATGATGTTGTCCCAAAGAATTTCTTTTATTTCCTTTAAAGGCTTCTCCAATGTGAGCTACTTCTCCAATGTTTTGACTAATTTTTCTAATTTGTTGACCTCTCTTGTTTTATTTGCAACACTCATTTTTGAGAGATCATATTTTTGTTCTAAAGTGGCCAATTGTACCTTTGTTCTTTGGAGCTCTGTCACCTGGAGTTTCAGTTCCTCCATTGAATTTATTAATTCTTCAGTGCTCAAATCTGAAGTGTTTCCCTGTGATAATTTTGTTGCTTGACCTGTGGTTGTTGTACCTGTAATTACTTCTGCTATAGATGCTGGAATATTAGGCTACTTGTCTTTTAATGCCTTTTCAAGCTCTTTTTCAGTTTCATTAAGTTGCTCATTCAATTTCAAGAGCAAATCCATCAACTCTTCTTCAAAATTTTGCTTCATGATTTCTGCAGTCTGTGGATGTCTTGAGGCTGGTAACTTCAGTTGCTTTCTCAAAGTTGCAATATCATCATCTTTTTTCTTGATCAAAGCTTCTATACCTTTGACATATTTAGGATTGTGACCCAATCCAATGATTATTTCCTCCAAAGTCTTTATTCTATTGTCCTTAGCCTGAGAAGAGGCTTTTTCAAGCTGCAATTGTGCATTAGTATTATCCAAAGAATCCTGCAATTTCTGGGTCATCATTGATTTATCAGTCATAGTAGAATAAATTATTTCACCTGTTTGTTTGTGTAACTCAATTTGATCCAAAGGATGAATATCCTTTTCCATGACTTCAAAATTAGTTCTGATATAATCTGCAGCTATTTGAGGTTGCTGCACCTTGGGTTTAAAGTGACTCATTATCATTTTACCCTACTGGATGTCATAGGCTGACATCAATCTTTGTTGATTTTTAGGAGCCATCTTCAAGTATTGATTGTAAACTTGAAGTCTTAGTGGATCATTTCTGGCCCTTATATTTATGAATGTCCTTTTAATATCCCATGCATCTTTCACTGGTGGTTTGAAAGAAGATACTTCTACACTTTGTTGCCTTTGTATTTCCTTTCTTTGTAGATTAGTGGATGTCCCACTGACTGTGCATGTTTGCTGACTATATTCTCTCCTCTAGCTATCAGGGATTTCTTGAACAGATTCTACTTCTGGAAGAGGATTTAATTTTTGTCTTTTAACATCAGGCTATTCTGAAGATCCACTAACAGGGGTAGCAGCTTCAGCATCTCTCTTCTTACCTTTTTCTACATTGAGAGGAGTTTGTAAAATTGAAATTTCAGCCACATTGGTTTGAGTAGGAGAAATCTGTATTTGACCCTGTTCTTTAGAAGTTTCAGGCTATTCTGTCATTGTGAATTTCTCTGTAACTTGTATATCAGCCTCTTTCTCCTTTCCTTTAGATGCTACTGTGGACAATGCACTGATTTCCTGTAAAATTTTTTGAGAAGTCCCAGCAGAAGAAGGACCAATACCTAGTGTCTGCGCCTGTCCAAAAGAGTCTAGGTCAAGTATTTTTTCAAGGTCTTTCATAACATTTTCAACACTGACCTGCTCACTATCTTGTTCTATCAATGTCCCTTCCATCCATTCATCCATATTGGCATATTGTTCAATTTCTGGGATTCTTTGATGAATGTATGGTGATAATTTATTTTTCATCCTTCTATCACAAATACAGTTGTTTGGATCATAAGGTACCCAGTAGAAACTTTTTGTAATTTGAGATAGTCTTCTAAGATTCTTTCAGCTTCTTTTCTAGCATCCCTAGAGTTACAAACAAAGGGACCTAATTGGCTCTTAATTCTGAGTTGAGCCTTTTTCTTTGCATTGCAAAAATGGACTATATCAGAATTTATCATCTGTCTAAAATATTCTAGGGCAAAGAGCCTCATTGGGACATATTTTGGCAACTTGAAAGGGCATAACTCACACCCATATATTCTGATTTCTGTGTGATTTCGGTATAGGTACCAGTCACCTATCCTATATTTTTTTGAGAGCTGGAGAATTTTCTTGATTTCAATATTGACCTTAGGAGAGGAGACTCCTGTCAACAAGGTGTTTGCAGGGTGTACAAATAGGTCAATAAACTCATTGTAGTAATAAGGAGAATCAGGGGAATTATGAGTGATGGCAGACCAAAAGATTACAGACCTAGGATTTCCTTTGGCATCAAGTTTTTTGACATAGAAAGGGAAACTCTCTGATTGAAAGTAAAGCATGAGATGATATATAACAGAAGAATATTTGAACACTCTTTCCTTCTCTAATCTCATGAACTAATTATGGATTTTATCAACAATGTAGGATGCAAAATCATACTTGACAGCAGGGGGCTGTCCAGGGGTAAAAATTGACAACAATACTAGGGTTAATTGGTCAACATATTCACTAGTATTGAAACCCATTATAGAGGATATCATATTTAAAATAAGCCTGCCCACATCAGTGAAAAAGGTATAACCATAAGGGGGAGGGCCTTTGGGCTGATGTTCTGGCAACATGAAGGTTTGGCAAAGGTGATCCAACTCTTCTTGAGATAAATTGGCTGATTTCTCAAGTAATTCTCCCATGGAAAGGGGGGTCAGTGCTTGACCAGGTTGAAATTGTAACATTTTGTTGATAGACTGAACATTTATGGGAAAATGACGGTTTGACTCGGAGACAAAACTGCTCGTTGATTGGGATCATAATTTGCATGGCAGTAATGGATTATTTCAGGAAAAATGTGGAATGAGGGGAGAAGATACATGGGAAGATTGGATTCCCATAATCCAAAAATGTCAGAGTCGTTCGGGTAGTTATCTCTGCAGCGGAAAACAATTCGAAGAGGATTTTCGCTGAGAACAAGGTCTTTAATTTGGAAATCCCTATCTGCTAAAAGTAGATAGTCTAAATCTCTGTCAGGGGCATTCAGGGGTGCGAAATTCAAAGCCATGGGAATTTCCATTTCTGGTTCTTGTGGATTCATAAATGAAATCAGGTTTTGATGAAAAAACGAGCACAATCACAAGTTTGGGAATGCAATTGCAGTTTTGGGAATAAAAAAGACCAAATTGAACTCTGTTTCAGTTTTTCCGTGTGGAATTTAAAACAAAATACCAAGATTTTGCAGAGTTCAACGGGAATTTGGGTAAATAACTATTTTCTGGGAAATGAATAGTGATTAAACAGGTGTTGGTTATGGCGAATGAATTCTGGAATACTCGACTGCAATTTTCTTTAGTACGGTAGCGGTTGGCAAACTTCGATAGTTGATTTTGGAATTCGCTGCATGGGACACTGGTCACTGCATGAGATGGTGAAAATGACGCGGGTTCTTTTGTTTTATTTTCAAAGTCAAAGGTTGGCGAGTTTTTTATTTTTTAATGGATGACGTCAGCAAGTACGGTGGCTTTGTCACGGGAGGCAGGCGGTAAGCGGTTTCCATCGCACAACTTTTGGGGAAGAGTGGTTTTCAGTAGAGGGTGAGCGATTCCATACGATGCACAACGCGTGGCGTGGCATTGTTCATAAAACCGCTTGGCCATCGCGCGTTAATGTTCGGATGCAGATGCGCAGCGATATTGATATCAACCGTAGATTTGAGATTAGTCGATTGAACGGTCTTCGGGGTGACGAGATGACGGGGAGATAACAGGCGAGCCCAATGTAATTTATTATAAAACAATCGCATCGGGGGGAATTCTATTGGTGGAATAAGTTATTAATTAACCATGAAGGTTAATTAATCCCTTTTATATGATGGGGAGACGCGCTCACGATTAATCAGATATTTGACTAATTAACACATTTATATGGTTATTTTTCAACCAAAGGGGCGGGATATTAATTTGGGATATGATTAAAATAATACGGGAAAGGGTTTATTTGTATGGGGATTTAAATAATAAATTTAGAAATTAATATGAAAAATGAATGGAAGCGCTAAGTGCAAAAATTTAAGGTAATGTATTTAACTTATGATTGGATGAGAAGGTTTTTATGAAATATTGCATAATTTTCCTAAGTAAAATGTGATTTTACTTAGGAAAATATATTTTTTAGGTGAATGAATGTCATGATGAATGATTTTAAGTACTTAGGCTTTTCCAATTATTGGGCCGAGGGTCCGGTCCCTCCAAAAGTCAAGGAAATGCCTTGAGCCCCTCTAATCTTTAAATTCCTGAGTACTTAGGGGAAATTAGTGAAATGTTTAGGGAAAAATGAGAAGGGAAGTTAATAATTTTGACTTTGTTTTGCCTGAAATTCTTCCAGTATAGTGTCTGCCTTTGCACTTGTGATGAAAGTAGAGATTTAACACATTTAGAGTCATTATCCATCACATGTAATTCTGCAACATCATCTACCTACCCTACCTACTTTAACCTACCATTTTTTCTTCTTTATTAGGGTGCACTTAGACTGGCAAACCCTTATCACACTTTTTCTTTCACATGTGGAAATCTATCTAATTCTATCCTTATTACATCCAAGGGCTCATATTAAGCTATTGAGCTCCTTTTATTTACTCTACCTATCTACTTATCTGCCAAGATTAAACAGTTTGGTCAGATTTTATTCTCTATTTCTAAAACATAAAATTGAAAGATGAACTAGGCAAGCTTAAACTGTTTGACTGTTCATAAATTGTGGCATAAGATACAAGTTGCACACAATTTTTTTATTACATAAGAGAAAAAAGAATTGGCATTTAGACTTGCACACTTTCCTTGGCCTTTCTTTTGGTGGGGTTCAATTTCCTTTTCTTTTTTTTGGCCATTTTATTATTTTCACCCTTTGATTTTTCTTTTAGGGTATACCCTCTTTAAATTTTTTAAATTTTTTGATTTTTTTTTTTGAAAATATGGAAAACCTTTGCAACAGGAAAAGGTATGAACATATTACATAGCCCATCAAGTCAATCATGATATATGACACCTATTGGTATAAGATTCTAACACTGGCTCCACTTGGGGATGGATTTTCTGGTGAAAAGTCAAGAACAATAGGTCAGTTGCCCTCAGAATGATTTTGACTGAACCATGGAATCTTCTTCTACTTGTTGCTCTATTGTATGTATGACAGTAATACTTCTGAAGCTTAGGGCCTTCTCCTCGGGCTTCAACTCTAGTAGGTTACTATCCACTCAAAACTGATACATTACAAAGGATATAGTATGTACATGTTAAAAAATCAGAATATCCTAATAAATAGGATTAGAGTATTGTTTCAGCATTCGACCATTAACTAGCCCTTCTTCAATTTCTGTACCATCCAAGTTTTTCAGAAAATATGTATTATTTCCTTGTAAAGCATGAATAATATAAGGTCCTTTCCACTGGAAGTCAAACTTCCCATGTTTTCGCTTATCCTCTCTTCTGGAATCCCATCTTAAAACTTTGTTTCCTAGTTGGAAATCTTCTACCTTGGTCCTTTTATCAAATATCTTCTTTAGTTTCTCCTGCAATACTTGGGATCTTTGATAAACTTCCTCTCTAGTCTGCTGCAAATTGATAGTCTGATTTTTTCTCCTTTGAATATCATTAGGTTCAACCTAGACTTCTTGAAGTAATTTCATTATAGGAACTCCTAAAGATGAAGGAAATACAACCTCAATGCCATAGACTAACTCATAAGGACTAGTCCCAATAGATTTTTTGGTGGTGAGTCTGTCTGCCCATAGTGCATTTGTAAGTTTATTGTGCGAATTTTTCTTGTTTTCCTCCAATAATTTCTTGATAATATTGATAAAACTCTTGTTGGAAGATTCAGCTAGTCCATTACCCTGAGGGTAATAGGATGTGGAGTGGCTTAAGGTGATATGATATTTGTTACAGAAACTTATCATCTTCTTAGATTTGAATGCAGCAGCATTATCAGTTATGATTTTCTCAGGACAGCCAAATCTTGATAGTATATTAGTTTCTAAGAATCCTATGATCACAGTGTCATTGGCTTGTCTGGAAGGGATTGCTTCTATCCATTTGGTAAAATAGTTCATGGCAGTGAGGATCCATTTGTGTTGGCCAGAAGAAGGAGGATGGATTTCTCCAATGAAATCCAGGCCCCATTGTTGGAAAGGTTTTTCAGTGGAAATTGGTTTCAGGGGTAAAGGTAATAGTTTTCTCTTGCCTTCAAAAATTTGACATTTATGGCAAGCAGTGACAAATTTCTTTACATCAGAGAACAAGGTTGGCCAATAAAATCCAGCTCTTAGGATCTTGTCTGCAGTTGATTTCCAATAAAGGTGTCCACCACAGTCTCCTGCATGGAATTCATTGAGAGCCTTGTCAGCTTCATTATTTAACAAACAATTCAATAGAATACCATCATGATTTTTCCAAAAGAGAACATTATCTAAGATACAAAATTTTAAAGATGTCATCTTTAAAAAACTTTTCTTTGTTCTGGATAACCCTGGAGGAGCTTGTAGTTTTAACAATACATAAATTATATCAACATACCATGGTGAATCTAAAAAGGCCTGACTGATTTGTGGAGTCACCATCTCTTGTTCGTCATCCAGTTGCTTAATATCCAGGGCTTGGCAATTTGTTTCTGTCATGAGTTGAGCCAATCCCTATCTTTTTATAAGCTTTGTAGGTTTTATTTCAATATCATACTCTAATATGGTAGCAATCCATTTACTTCTTTTGCCCTCAATTCCATCTTGAGTTAATATGTCTTTGACAACAGCATTTGGTACATAAGCTATCACATGGGAATACAATATATAGATTCTAAAATCTTTAATGGCTTTTACAAGTGCAAAAGCTTGTTTTTCCATGATGTTGTATTTTAATGATGCATCCCTTAGTGCTTTACTAAAAAATGCTATAGGTTTTTCACGTCCTTGATTATCCTTTTGTAATAAAACAACTGCTACAGTATGTTCTGATGCAAATGAAAATATTATGAAGTCTCTATCAAATTGTGGACTGGTAAGAACTGGTGTTCTAGTCAAAGCCATTTTAATTTCTTCAAATGCTTGTTTGGCTTCTACTATCCATTTAATACTTGAATCCTTTCTTAACATGTTAGTAAGAAATCTAATTAATTCAGCTAAGCTAGATATGAATCTTCTCAAAAAATTGATTTTTCCTATGAAAGCTTGAAGTTCTTTAACATTTCTAGGGTGAGGTATCTGCAATATAGCTTCTATTCTAGCAGGATCAATTCTAATACCATCTTTGGAAATGATATGGCCCAAAATTTTACCTTCTTCAAGACCAAACAAGGACTTTTTTGGATTCAAAGAGATACCATACTTTCTGCATTTTATGAATACTTGTCTGAGATGGTCTAAATGTTGCTGATCTGATTTAGAAAAAATAGTTAAATCATCCAAATATATAACAAGAAAGTCATGAATTTCTTTTGCAAATGCAATTTCCATTGCTCTTTGGAAGGTTTCTCTAGCATTTTTAAGTCCAAATGGAATTTTAACGTACTTTAATGTACCCCATGGTGTTGTAAAAGCTGTTTTTTCCTGGTTATCAGGATGAACCAGAATCTGGTTATATCCTGAGAACCCATCTAAAAGAGAAATCCTTGAAGCACCTACTACCCTTTGTAAAATGTGATCCATTTTGGGCAAAGGGTAATTATCCTTCAAAGAAACCTTATTTACATTTCTTAAATCAACACATAATCTGATCTCTCCAGTTTTCTTCCTAGTAGGGACTAAATTAGACACCCACTCTGAAAATCTAATAGGAGCAATTATCCCTGCTTCATACATTCGTTTGATTTCTTTTTCAATTAAAGGTAACAGTACAGGGTTGATTCTTCTGAGTTTCTATTTAAATGGTTTCTGATTTTATTTTAGAGGTATTTTATGCTAAATTATAGAGGTGTCCTATGATTTCAAGTCTTCATAACTCTAGGCAAAAACATCCTGGAATTATCTTATTAGTTCAACATATTTTAGTTTTTGATCAGGAGACAACGAGTTAGATAACTTTATCAGTTTAGGATTTTCTGTAGTTCCCAAATTTTATTCCTCAATATCAGCTTTCAAAGGTTCCATTTTGGGTTTCTTTGGAATATCATTAGAACTGAAAAGATCTTCCAGAGGAGTTAATCCTTTAGGAAAATGATTATCTTTTAAATTAATGATCTCATATTCTTCTTCTATAATCTCATCAACCTCCATTTGTTTAAGGTCATGCATTTCTTTTTTGGTGAACTTTGTTGGATGAAGCATTTGAATTGCACTCTCTTTTGAAATGTCTATTTCTTGTTCATTTTTTTTATCAGATTCAATGACTGTATCTTCATCTCTGTTACTGTTAGAAAATTCATTCTCTAAAGTTAGGAAATTGTTAATCTGATTGTCATTTGCAAACACTTTCCAATTCTTAAAATTGTCTGGTATGGTTGGTCTGTGTCTAATCTCAGCTATGAACTGATGATTAGGTTCGAATGGTAATTTACAAGTGCTAGCAAACATTGCAAGACTATGAGCATGCAAATTTTGTTTTCTTGGGATTTTAGCACGCTGAGTCTATAGAAAAGTATTGAGAATCTCTACAACTGTTCCTCTACATTCTCTTAGTTAGGGGTCATTTGTCAAAAAGTGTCCTTCGATCTGTTGAATGATTAAATCAGAATCTCCTATAATAGATACTCTAATTTCCCCTAATCTTTTGACAAGTTTAAGCCCTAACAAAAGAGCTTCATATTCTGCCATATTATTAGTGCACTTAAAGTTTAATCTGTAAGCATGGCCTTCAGCATGATAATTTTCAAGGTTGTGTATCCAAATTCCAGCTCCTGCTCCTAATTTTTTGACTGAACCATCAAATTCTAAATGCCAAAGAATTTCATGTTCATAATTGGTGTCAGGCGCTTCAGGAACTTTCTTGATAGTGAGATCTGGTTTTTTATTTTCTTTTGATTTCTCTTGGGTATCTGATGTTTCATTGTTCTCAGAGATTTCCTGGATTTGAACACTAGATTTTTTATTTGCAATTTCTTTTGGTTCTATTGCTGAAACTTCTAATTGAGTGGGAAGATCAGATTCAGCATTATAAAGAATAAATGAGTCCATATTAGAGTGTACTGAGTAGATGGGGAAATTTTCAGGTTTCTCCTAACTACTGACTACATATTTCATTAAAGTTTCTCTGTATAGTTTCTTAGGTTGGCCGAACACTGAAATAGTAGCATATGACATGTCTAATTGAAGAGATCCTCCAAGTTTTGCACCCCAAGATCTAGACAATAGCATACCATATTTTGGAGGAATATCTGCTACTACTATATCCATAAAAATTGTTTTTTCAAGGTATTGAACCAATGTAACACACAAATCTTTAATTAATCCTAAACATCTCGCCTGACTTGAATCAAAAGAAAAGAGATCTTTGTAAGGTCTGGTGATGTCTAGGTTTAATCTCTCCATTACAGCCTTGGGCATTAAATTGTGAGATGCCCCAGAATCAAGCATGGCATTATGAAGTATTTTATCATATATATTCAAACTCACATAGAAAGGAGGAGTTCTTCCACTTTCTGGTTTTCCATTTACTTCAGGGCCAAAAAGTAATTTGGGTTGGTCATCAAAAACATTTACTGAATCATCACTTCCAGTAATATTGAGTGATCTATTGATTTGGCTTCTGTAGACATCATTTTTAGCTAATTCAGACAATGGAATAGCTATTTTATTTTTCCTATTTCAGCCTCCAGATTAAAATGTTTTTCAGCCTGAGTTCTTGTATTTTGGAAAGTTGGATTATGTTTATCTTCTGTGTTTTTGGTATTTTTCTCCTTCTCAGGAGTGGGGTTATGGGCTGAAGTTATTTCCGAATCAACTTCTGGAGGCTCCTCTATATTTCCTTTGGGAGGAACAATGTTGGAAAGTTGTCTGTTATCTAGTTGAGTATCGGATACATCTTTAATTATTTGATTGGCAGGATTAGGATCTGATCCAGAAAGAATATGTACAGGGGTAGTATTGGTTTTACCTTTGAGGGGTTGTTTTGTAGCCTTCTGTTTATTCATTTCTAGGACATCAATTCTTCTTCTCCTCAAATTATATTGCTTGTGAACTTCATAAATGGTTGTATCATGTCCTTCCTTAAAATCAAATGATTCTCCTGAATGGGTTTGAAATTGCTTAAGAATGTGAGCTTCTTGATCATCTTGGGTCAAGAAAACTTCTGGTTCGTTATTATGTTCAGTCAAGTTGTTTATTTGATCATCTTCAATTGGTTCTTCAGAAGTTGAAGCTTCAATATAATTTTCCTGGAATGGGGGCCTAATATTTTGGTCAGGACCAGTTTTTCCAGTATTTTGATTTTGGTTCTTTCTGAAATTTGGATTTCTCACAGTATTGCTCGGTTGACCATCCCAAGGAGATTTCCTTTCAATTGTTTCTACTCTATCTCCTAGCCTTTCAATTCCTTTAATAATAGCATCCAGATTATTTTCAAAAGCTGTGGGTTCTTCATTTGAAGGCATTCTCCTGTCAGCTCTAGCCCTAGCTCGTTTCTCTATCAAGTTGGCTTCAACACTAACAGTTATACTTTGCATTTCTTCTAAAGTTTGAGGAGCTATTTCCCTAAGCTGATACGCCATATCAGAATCAAATCCATCAGGGAATTTGATTAACACTGAATCTGGAGGAGGTCTAAGATTCTGGGGAACAACATTGTAAGCTTCATTGAACCTGGTGCAGTAATATTGCACAGTCTCATTTGGTCCTCTCTTTATTTTTCCAAAGTCTGATAAGATTTGAAGAGGATCTTTCTTCTTTTCCCATCTATTTAAAAATGTTCTATAAAGAGCTGGTAAGTCAGCAACACTGTTTGTAGGAAGGGCTCTAAACCAGGTTCTGACTTCTCCAGTAAGACTTTGGACAAATATTCTCATTCTTACATCATCAGCATCTATTTCATAAATTTCAAAATAATTGGTCATATTTTTAGTATGTTGTTGTGTTGTGTAAGTACCAGAACCATCAAAAGGAGTGATTTTACTTTGGTTGTCTTGGGGCATAGCCGCTGGATTGGTTGGTAACCTTAAGGGAGCAAATATGTTTTCCATTGGAAGAGGTAGTGATGAAATAACAAGTGAGGTTGGTCTATGAGTGGTGGGTGGAGGAGTAGAAGGGGTAGTTTAAGGTTGAGATGTTTGGGGAAAATTTGATGAACTTGAAGAAGCTGAAGTGATCACAGAAATATTTGATGTTCCTTCAGAGGTAAGCTCAAATTGTATGGAATTTCACAAATGTTTATCAAGATGTGAAGTAAAAAATTCAAGTTGTAAATATTCAAGAAATATTGGGTCTGGAACCAAATTGGACAACTCAGATTCAGAAAAATTTACAAATAAATATGTTTCAAACTGCTCGTCAAATGGTTCGTCATCAAGATAAATCCACTTCACAGGACAAGATGTTGGTTTATAGAGAGGTCGAGAACTACCAGAGCTTTCTTGACTATCTTGTCTCCTAAGAATTCTGGGGATCAGATTCGGATTTTCAAACACAGGCGGTGGATTTGGATCAGGATTAGCCCTGGTGTAATGAGTCCTTTCTGAAGCCAGGTTTCTAGGTGATATATTTTTTTTTGTTTTTTATCTAAATAGAATGAACAATACAACTTCAATAACCTTTAAGAAGTTTTAGATATTGGATTTAAATTTTCTCAAAGATTTATTTGACTAGAGGAACTGATCAAATGTTTGAAACCAAAAGTTCAGTTCATAAACTAGACCGGAGATAGACTGAAGCAGCATTTATTTACTTATGCAATTGAAGAGCAAAAGCAGTTCAAAGGCTACCTGGCTAACTTCAGGCTCCGTCTGTAGTTTATAAAATAAACAATAGTAACAATAAAATTATTCAGGATCCCCAGTATGGTCGCCACTATGTTATCACTCAGATTTTCCTTGAAGTTGTAGGGAAGAGGAAAGGAGACCGAGGTAACCACAAACCAACTTTTAGGTACAAAATCTAGCAAATCTGTACCCAGAGAGGGCTCTCTCTGTAAAATTTAGCTTTGTTTTGAAAGATATTAGGCTAGTTATTAAAGTACAGGGATTTTGATTTAGTTTGGGTGATGAAATTCTATAGCAGAGGGTAAGATTGAGTAATTTAGGCCATTGGGCTAATGGAGTCAAAGAATATGGCTTGACTAGATTAAGTTTCTTAACAAAAGATGGTTTCACAGGGCAAGGTAATCAAATAGGGAACAATTATAGATCTAAATTGAATGAAATGGACTTGAAATGGTTGAAGGGCAATTAAGAATCCTTTAACACATTCAAAAGAGGGAACTTGGATGATTATGAACAAAGATCAATTAAGAATTCTTTATCAAATAATCAAAATGCATAAACTAGAAAAACAGGAGCAATTAAGAATTCATTGTTTAAACCAGTTCAGAAGAAAACATTTAGAATAACAACGATTAAAAACAGATTGCACTTAAGCACTTTCTGATTAATTCCTTTTCATTAATCATTCAGATATGAAACACAGATGATATAATAAACAAGTATAAAAATTCAAAGCATAAGAGATAGATGACTTATTGATCCGTTGTCTGATTCAAGAATCTTGAGAAAAGTCTTCTACATCAATTCTTCATCCAGCAAGCCATACAAAATTTGTTCAACAGCACTTTATTCCAAAGTAATCAATGTTACAGCAATGTTTAAGAATCCACCCCTCAACACTCCAATTGAGGGAGTATTTATACAAAAAATAACAAATTGAGATACAATCTAAGATGACTCATAAGTTTTTTACAACAAACTAGAGACAGATGGTCTCGTAGATAAGAGAAATGATAACTGATGTTGTGACGTTTCCTTCTTTTGAGAATGTGCTAGATGCAGGCCCTAAGATTTGGCTGGTTGCTATATTCTCTAGTAACTCTGTGTTGGCCGCTCTATTTTAATGATACTCTTTATCTTCACTGATACACTTTGACCTCTATTTATCCTTTTATCCTTTTTATCATGACTTACTGTAGTAAATAATCAAAAATTCACGTAAGGATAATTTGTACAAAAGTTCCAACATCTCTTCCCACCATTGAGCTTCTGGTATTCTGGTCCTTTGAAGCTTCCTCAGAGTTTCATCAACCTCAGTATATCTGAAGAAAGTAGGCTGAATTGGGAATAAATGCTTTACCTTATGTTCGAGATAAAAACAAATTTTCCAATCTGTCATGAAGATTTTTGCCTATAGGCAATGCTGTTGTTGATGAACTAGTTGAGGAACTGGCCTGATTGTCAGCATACTTGTCCAATTTCTCAACATAAATTTCAAGGTTCATTAGTTTATCCTCTGAAACTAAAGGACTGGGCAATCCTTTATTTAACAGAATATCCAATCTTTTTATGAAGGCATTGATTTCTTCTTGCATATCAGAGCATCTTTGTTCTAGATTCTGTATCAGAGTTCTTTTAGTAAAAAATCTTTTTATCTCCAAGATTGTTCTTGTCCTGTCTTGAATGCCAAGTTCTTCAAGTTGATGCTTGTTCTTAGTATTCAAAAAATGTATAAGTTTATTGGCTTCTTCAGGCATGTTTCCTAATTCTTCTCTTGCTTTTAGAATTTCTTCCAGAGCCAATTTAACTAAATCATTCTGTTCATACATTATTTGAATTGAGGGCCAGACATCATTTATTGACTGGATGATGTTGTCCCAAAGAATTTATTTTATTTCCTTCAAAGGCTTCTCCAATGTGAGCTCCTTCTCCAATGTTTTTACCAATTTTTCTAATTTGTTGACCTCTCTTGTTTTATCTACAACACTCATTTTTGAGAGATCATATTTTTGTTCTAAACTGGCCAATTGTACCTTTGTTCTTTGGAGCTCTGTCACCTG
This sequence comes from Pinus albicaulis, assembly GCA_034641835.2. Lineage (NCBI taxonomy): Eukaryota > Viridiplantae > Streptophyta > Pinopsida > Pinales > Pinaceae > Pinus > Pinus albicaulis. The sequence continues at coordinate 1,130,758,615 of CM076572.1, read as the reverse complement.
GAGTTTCAGTTCCTCCATTGACTTTATTAATTCTTCAGTGCTCAAATTTGAAGTGTTGCCCTGCGATAATTCTGTTGGTTGACCTGTGGTTGTTGTACCTGTAATTACTTCTACTGTAGATGCTGGAATATTAGGCTGCTTGTCTTTTAATGCCTTTTCAAGCTCTTTTTCAGTTTCATTAAGTTGCTCATTCAATTTCAAGAGTAAATCCATCAACTCTTCTTCAGAATTTTTCTTCATGATTTCTGCAGTCTGTGGATGTCTTGAGGCTGGTAACTTCAGTTGCTTTCTCAAAGCTGCAATATCATCATCTTTTTTCTTGATCAAAGCTTCTATACCTTTGACATATTTAGGATTGTGACCAAATCCAATGATTATTTCTTCCAAAGTCTTTATTCTATTGTCCTTAGTCTGAGAAGACGCTTTTTCAAGCTGCAATTGTGCATTAGTATTATCCAAAGAATCTTGCAATTTCTCGGTCATCATTGATTTATCAGTCAGAGTAGAATAAATCATTTCACATGTTTGTTTTTGTAACTCAATTTGATCCAAAGGATGAATATCCTTTTCCATGACTTCAAAATTAGTTATGATATAATCTGCAGTTGTTTGAGGTTGCTGCACCTTGGGTTTAAAGTGACTCATTATCATTTTACCCTACTGGATGTCATAGGCTGACATCAATCTTTGTTGATTTTTACGAGCCATCTTCAAGTATTGATTGTAAACTTTAAGTCTTAGTGGATCATTTATGGCCTTGATATTTATGAATGTCCTTTTAATATCCCAGGCATCTTTCACTAGTGGTTTGAAAGAAGATACTTCTACACTTTGTTGCCTTTGTAGTTCCTTTCTTTGTAAATTAGTGGATGTCCCATTGACTGTGCATGTTTGCTGACTATCTTCTCTCCTCTAGCTATCAGGGATTTCTTGAATAGATTCTACTTCTGGAAGAGGATTTAATTTTTGTCTTTTAACATCAGGCTGTTCTGAAGATCCACTAACAGGGGTAGCAGCTTCAGCATCTCTCTTCTTACCTTTTTCTACATTGAGAGGAGTTTGTAAAATTGAAATTTCAGCCACATTGGTCTAAGTAGGAGAAATCTGTATTTGACTCTGTTCTTTAGAAGTTTCAGGCTGTTCTGTCATTGTGAATTTCTCTGTAACTTGTATATCAGCCTCTTTCTCCTTTCCTTTAGATGCTACTGTGGACAATGCACTGATTTCCTGTAAATTTTATTGAGAAGTCCCAGCAGAAGAAGGACCAATACCTGGTGTCTGCACCTGTCCAAAAGAGTCTAGGTCAAGTATTTTTTCAAGGTCTTTCATAACATTTTCAACACTGACCTGCTCACTATCTTGTTCTATCAATGTCCCTTACATCCATTCATCCATATTGGCTTATTGTTCAATTTATGGGATTCTTTGATGAATGTATGGTGATAATTTGTTTTTCATCCTTCTATCATAAATAAAGTTGTTTGGATCATAAGGTACCCAGTAGAAACTTTTTTGTAATTTGAGATAGTCTTCTAAGATTCTTTCAGCTTCTTTTCCAGCATCCCTAGAGTTACAAACAAAGGGACCTAATTGGCTCTTAATTCTGAGTTGAGCCTTTTTCTTTGCATTGCAAAAATGGACTATATCAGAATTTATCATCTATCTGAAATATTCTAGGGCAAAGAGCCTCATTGGGACATATTTTGGCAACTTTAAAGGGCATAACTCACACCCATATATTCTAATTTCTGTGTGATTTCGGTATAGGTACCAGTCACCTATCCTATATTGTTTTGACAGTTGGAGAATTTTCTTGATTTCACTATTGACCCTAGGAGGGGAGACTCCTGTCAACAAGGTGGTTGCAGGGTGTACAAATAGTTCAATAAACTCATTGTAGGAATAAGGAGAATCAGGGGAATTATGAGTGATGGCAGACCAAAAGATTACAGACCTAGGATTTCCTTTGGCATCAAGTTTTTTGACATAGAAAGGGAAACTCTCTGATTGAAAGTAAAGCATGAGATGATATATAACATAAGAATATTTGAACACTCTTTCATTCTCTAATCTCATGAACTGATCATGGATTTTATCAGCAATGTAGGATGCAAAATCATACTTGACAGCAGGGGGTTGTCCAGGGGTAAAAATTGACAACAATACTAGGGTTAATTGGTCAACAAATTCACTAATATTGAAATCCATTATAGAGGATATCATATTTAAAATAAGCTTGTCCACATCAGTGAAAAAGGTATAACCATAAGGGGGAGGGCCTTTGGGCTGATGTTCTGGCAACATGAAGGTTTGGCAAAGGTGATCCAACTCTTCTCGAGATAAATTGGCTGATTTCTCAAGTAATTCTCCCATGGAAAGGGGAGTCAGGGCTTGACCAGGTTGAAATTGTAACATTTCGTTGATAAACTGAGCAGTTATGGGAAAAAGGACAGTTTGACTAGGGGACAAAACTGCTCGTTGATTGGGATCATAATTTGCATGGAATTAATGGATTATTTCAGGAAAAATGTGGACTGAGGGGAGAAGATACATGGGAAGATTGGATTCCCATAATCCAAAAATGTCAGAGCCATTCAGGTAGTTATCTCTGCAGCGGCAAAAAATTTGAAGAGGATTTTCGCTGAGAACAAGGTCTTTAATTTGGAAATCCCTATCTGTTAAAGGCAGATAGTCTAAATCTCTGTCAGGTACATTCAGGGGTGCGACATTCAAAGCCATGGGAATTTCCATTTCTGGTTCTTGTGGATTCAGAAATGAAATCGGGTTTTGATGAAAAAATGAGCACAATCACAGGTTTGGGAATGCAATTGCAGTTTTGGGAATAAAAAAGACCAAATTAAACTTTGTTTCAGTTTTTTCGTGTGGAATTTAAAACAAAATACCAAGATTTTGCAGACTTCAATGGGAATTTGGGTAAATACCTATTTTCCGAGAAATGAATAGTGATTAAATAGGTGTTGGTTATGGCAAATGAATTTTGGAATACTCAACTGCAATTTTCTTCAGTACGGTAGCGGTTGGCAAACTTTGATAGTTGATTTTGGAATTCGCTGCATGGGACACTGGTCACTGCATGAGATGGTGAAAATGACGTGGGTTCTTTTGTTTTATTTGCAAAGTCAAAGGTTGGCGGGTTTTTTATTTTTTTAATGGATGAAGACAGCAAGTATGGTGGCTTTGTCACAGGAGGCAGGCGGTAAGCGGTTTCCATCGCACAGCTTTTGGGGAAGAGTGGTTTTGAGCAGAGGGCGAGCGATTCCATACGATGCACGACGCGTGGCGCGGAACTGTTCAGAAAACCACTTGGCCATCGCGCGTTATCGTTCGAACGCGGATGCGCAGCGATATTGATATCAACCGTAGATCTGAGATTAGTCGATCGAACAGTCTTTGGGGTGACGAGATAACGGGGAGATAACAAGCGGGCCCAATGTAATTTATTATAAAATAATCGCATCGGGGGGGATTCTATTAGTGGAATAGGTTATTAATTAACCATGAGGGTTAATTAATCCATTTTATACGATGGGGAGACGCGCTCACGATTAATCAGAGATTTGACTAATTAACACATTTATATGGTTATTTTTCAACCAAAGGGGCGGGATATTAATTTGGGATATGATTAAAATAATACAGGAAAGGGTTTATTTGTATGGGGATTTAAATAATAATTTTAGAAATTAATATGAAAAATGAATGGAAGCGCTAAGTGTAAAACATTAAGGTAATGTATTTAACTTATGCTTGGATGAGAAGGTTTTTATGAAATATTGCATAATTTTCTTAAGTAAAATGGGATTTTACTTAGGAAAAGACTTTTTTTAGGTGAATGAATGTCATGATAAATGATTTTAAGTACTTAGGCTTTTCCAATTATTGGGCCGAGGGTCTGATCCCTCCAAAAGTCAAGGAAATGCCTTGAGCCCCTCTAATCTTTAAATACCTTAGTGCTTAGGGGAAATTAGTGAAATGTTTAGGGAAAAATGAGAAGGGAAGTTAATAATTTTGACTTTGCTTTGCCTGAAATTCTTCCAGTATAGTGTCTGCCTTTTCACTTGTGATAAAAGTAGAGATTTAACACACTTAGAGTCATTATCCATCACATGTAATTCTGCAACACCATCTACCTACCCTACCTACTTTAACCTACCATTTTTTATTCTTTATTAGGGTGCACTTAGACTGGCAAACCCTTATCACACTTTTTCTTTTACATGTGGAAATCTATCTAATTCTATCCTTATTACATCCAAGGGCTCAGATTAAGCTGTTGAGCTCCTTTTATTTACTCTACCTATCTACTTATCTGCCAATATTAAACAGTTTGGTCAGATTTTATTCTCTATCTCTAAAACATAAAATTGAAAGATGAACTAGCCCAGCTTAAATTGTTTGACTGTTCATAAATTGTGGCATAAGATACAAGTTGCACACAATTTGTTTATTACATAAGAGCAAAAAGAAGTGGCATTTAGACTTGCACACTTTCCTTGGCCTTTCTTTTGGTGGGGTTCATTTTCTTTTACTTTTTTTTGGCCATTTTATTATTTTCACCCTTTGATTTTTCTTTTAGGGTATACCCTCTTTACATTTTTTAAATTTTTTGATTTTTTTTTTGACAATATGGAAAACCTTTGTAACAGGAAAAGGTATGAACATATTACATAGCCCATCAAGTCAATCATGATATATGACACATATTGGTATAGGAGTCTAAGAGAGTCACCATGTGGAAGATTTCAACTTTTCTATCCACCATCAGCATGATTGGGATTGCTTAATGCATTCCCAGGGGAGTTTATGATAACTATTGGGCCAACTTGCAGCAATGTTTTTAAACCCTTCCCGATGTCGGAATAGGCTCCGTGGTGGCTCGTTGGAAAGCTTGATGAGTATAATTTCTAGAAATACCCTTATTTCAATGATTTGATCCCTGTAACATGTTAAAAAAGAAAAAATTCCAAGGTTGGTAAAGGCACAACACCTGTCCTGAAAACTAGGCAGAAAGGTGAAAATTAGGGTGTTTTTGACCCTTTTGGAGGACCAAAGCAACTCCAATTGACCTAAAAATTTGTGAGCATGTTATTATTGGGCTAAGAATTCCAAAAATTTAAGCCTTTACTCCTGAGGATGCTCTGAGAAAAATCGTAGCACCAAGGGTACTACCCCCTTGGCCTCAAAATTAGCAAAAAACCAAAACTTGTCAAAATTCTCCCAAATTTGGTAGACGTGTGCCTCATGGGTTTTGAGAGACCTGTAGAGAACATTTTGCCAATATTCGAAGATTAGCTTAGTAATTTTCCCTTTTTAGTTCTTAGATCTTGGTTTGAGCCTTTTTCAGTTTCACCCTTGCAATTTGGTTTCTCCGGGCATAATGTTTAGTCATCCTTCTTTGTAGGTCAAGATCTTGATTAGCTTTCTTCAATTTAGCCTCCAATTATATGTTGGCTCTCTTCAACCAAGGATCCAGATCATGCGCTATCTCCATGGCCAAAATCTCATCTACAGGGAGTTGTTCTGCTAGGGTTGATTCTTGTTCCCTTTGCTTTGCCAATGCCTTCTTCAACCTCATGGTTCTAGGTATTCTCCTAGATTGTCCTTCCTCATCACTAATCTCTTCATAAGTGCCCATGAAATCTTCTAGTTTCACTTGTGCCTTTTGGAATTCTTTCTGTGCCTTGATGTCTCTAGCTTCATAGATTGCAATTTGTGCTCCTAGCTGCTTGTTCTCCAAGTCAAGGGTATCATTCACACTCTTGGCCCTATCCAAATGTGCTTGGAGGTCTTTAATTTGTGAATTTATGTCCTGGAGGAGAAAGTTTGTGATTCTTGCTTCATTCTCCTCATCACTATCCACTTGAATGATTTCGAAGTCCATCTCAACCTCATGATCTTCTTCTTCTTCTTCTTTTACCTTTTGTTTCCTTATGTCTACTGGCTGACCTGAGGTGGATGGCATGGTCCCTTGCCTTTTGGAGGTAGCAAACACAAGCCTTGGCCCCTTTTGATATGTGAGAGGGAAAAACCCAAATTTGTCTACTAGAATTCCCTCATCATGAATGATCTCAAGATCGCCTTTCTTTTCATCAAAGATCTCTGCATTTATGTCTTTTGCACTGTGTTCTTGACTGGCCCCTTGAGACTCACTTTCATTCTCCTCCATGCTAAAATTACTGTTGTGATCTTCACCACTGCCATCAACCTCTTGACTGCTTTTTTGGTTCATAGTGTCATTGTTGTTATTATTATTAGGGTTATCAGTCATCATGGTTTCTTCATTTCTTTCATGAATTTTATTAGCCTCTTCTTGAATTTCTGCACAATAATCATCTTCATTTTGTTCATATTTGTCATTGTCTTCATGACTGAGGCTTGTTTCCTAAGTGTCACTTCTACCTTTATTTTCTGCATTGTCCTCATTGTTACCATCTTTATCTATGCTACCTTTATCTTCTGCACTTTCCTCTTCATCACTGGCTTGTTCACTGCCTTCTTCTTGATCATTTTCTACCTCTGTCTCTTCATCATTTGTTTCTTCCTCTTTATCCTCATTCTTTTCTTGATCTGATTCTTTAGGAGAAGGTGAGGGAGGACCTAGGGTTCCTTCTTTGGACTTCAACTTCCTTCCATTAAATGAAGGCAAAAATGCTTGGAAATGGGTTGATGTGATGGTACTTAACCTTCAATATGCTTGGAGGACCTTCAACAAGATTATGGGAGTGAATTGAGTTATTTTAGTGTTGAGGAGACCCTCTTGGCCAAGGTTGCAGCACCACGTCCCAGGCGCGCAGTGCCATGTGTAATTTACATGGGAAAACATTTCTAGGGGCGCAACACCAACTCCTGAGCGTGCAACACCATTTTTCAGAGGGAATTTTGAGGCCTTCCCAGTGTCCAAATTGGGCCCACAATAGCTCATTGGAAATCTTATCCTATATAATTTCCCAATCTACTTTTTTTTTCTGATTAGAGTTGATTTGACTTGTCAAAAGTTGATTCTCCAAAGACTGGTCAAAAAGTGTTGAATGATGGTGCAAAAATGCAAAGTGATGGTGCAGACAACTTTGGGAGGCCTTAATTAACTCCAAGTTGAGCTCATGATAGTTCATTAGAAAGATCTTCCAGTCTAGTTATAATTTGATTCATTAAGGAAGTCATTTGGACACTTCAGTTATGCTAAAAGCTGATTTTCCCAAGGTCACTCTAGTAGTGCAGCAATTCTCCTGTGACACTTGTAGTTTTGACATTGCTCCCAAACCATGATACCTATGTAAAAACTGAAGGAGGTTTTTCTTCTTGGACCTATGATGGACAAAACCTCTCTCACTTTTGTCAAATTCATCTCTGTTTGGTCAGAAATGTTGTTTGAAGAAAAACTGGCACTAGGTGTGACACATGCCTTGTACCTTGGAAAGAATTCCTGGAAAAAGATGGAGGCATGATGTTTATGAGTTGGTATGAATTCATGATTGCTGATATGACCTACCATATGGATCTTCTGCTCTTATGCCTCTTTTTCATATCAAACCCTAGCTTAGTGGAAAAGGAAAATTAGGGTTTATTGCTTCCTCCATGTTATTTTCTGCAATTTGTCACTGTTTGGCCCACTATTGGACCCTCAAGCTCAAAACCTTAGTCTCTACAAGAAAATTTTATTTCCTGTATTCTTTCCATGAGTTGTCTTGAATCAAGATCAGACCTCCTACCTCATCAAATTTCTACTGATGGATCTCTTAACACTCTTGCAGAAGTGTCAAAATCTTAGCATTTGTAAAACTTGAATTTTGACAAGGTAGTCTTCTTTGAATATTTTCAGATCCACTTTGAATAACCATGTCTCAATATTCTAATACATTTGAGTCAGCCTTTTGCACAAGAAAAACAATATTTGGAACACCAATGATGACCTTACAACCTATAAAACCCTAGTTGACCTAGTGAGAGGGCTCTTTGACCTAACTTGACTGAAGATTGGCTTGGAGGCTTCAAGTGAAAAATAGAGTTTTGACGAAGTGTTGTATTGAAGATCCAAAATCCAATGTACTTGATTTATCTAAAGAGCCTACAGAGAGTTTTTGAGACCATCATTGCTTGAGGGACATGGTGAATATGGGCATGAGTTAGGCTATAGGTAAACCCTAGATGACAAATGGAGTTATGGGCAAGGGAAAAATAGAGTAATGAGGTCATAGGCAGGAAAAAGGATGGAGATGAGTGGCACAAGCCTATGAGGATCTTTTTAAGAGTGGCAAGGTGACCATGGAATGGCAAGTTGATAGAGTAGTGAAAATTTTTTCATAAGGACAATGAAGGCAATGAGATTTCTAAAACTCACAATGTTCAACGAATATTGTTTTTAGAAATATAGAACCAATATTTAGTCATCTACAGATAATGAAAAATACTGATGAATAAAAAAAACCTTATGATCATGGTAGGTTCGCTCGTGATGAGACCCCCTATTCTCTCTTATTTTTTTATTTTCTTTGAGCCAGAATCCTCTATTTATTTTTCTTGTTTTATGGAGAGACCACTATGCTGGTGTGGTGGCCAGATATTCATAGTGCCATTCACGGGGATTTTAACAAAGTGATCAAGCCGGCTCATGATGAGACCTCATGTCCTTCAAGAAGTTTTAGCTGTTGAGAACGTCACTAACCTGGTGTGATGGCCATTGTGGGAATGTCACTTGTTAATCCCTCATGATCATGGTAGGTTGGCTCATGATGAAATCCCCTATTCTCTCTTCTTAAAAAAAAAATTCACATAGACATAATATTATTATTATTTTTTTTATAAATGGAGGGAGGCTCATTAACTCCTTAAGAGTTAGGGATGGTGCAATAAGTAAAAATAATTCCAATACAATTAATACTCTTATGGCTATATCCTCATGCCAAAGATAATTACCACTTGAGAGTGTAAAAATATATACCAGCATAAGACTACGGAACTGAATTGTGTAATAATATGTCTGAACAAGAGATATCCATCCCTTCATTATACGGATAAACCATGTCAACTTCCGAAGTAGAGATTTCCATCAAAATTTCAAAAGATCAAAATATTAGTAATATCACTGCTTTTCTCCTCTTCAGGTCCCAATTCCTTTTCTTAAAATGGGTTTTATGGCGAGGATGTGTAAAGGAAGAGTGGATATTCGAAAATAAATCATCAAACGACAAAAAAAATTGCTATTTTAGACGAAAAAAGAGAAAGAAAAGAAAATAAAACATGTTAGAAAAGAAATCAGTCATTCAATTGGATTGCACGACAGTAGTTCAATTAAATTGAACAACAACTGTTCAATGGTTTTGAACAACAAAAAATAGTTGTTCATTTGAATTGAACGACACCTGTTCAATTTGATTGAACAACAACTGTTCAATTCGATTGAACAACAATTGTTCAATTTCTTGAACAGCAGAAATAAACATACTAAGAAAACAAAGTCGTTCATTCGAATTGAATGACAGCAGTTCAATTCAATTGAACAGTAGCTGGTCAATTTGATTGACAACAAAAGTAAAATCACGCAACAAAAAAAAAAAATCGTTCATTTGAATTGAACGGTAGTTGTTCAATTTGATTGAACAACAATTGTTCAATTCGATTGAACAACAAATGTTCAATGGTTTGAGCCGTAGAAGTAAACACACTAAAAAATAGAGTCGTTCATTCAAATTGAACGGCAGGTGTTTAATTCAATTGAACACCAGCTATTCAATTCGATTGAACAACAAAAGTAAAATCACGCAACAAAATAACAACCATTCATTTGAATTGAATGACAGTTGTTCAATTCGATTGAACAACAAAACACACAAAAGAAAAAAAATAAAAAGAATGCAAATGTGAGCATCAAAATAATGAAAAGGAGATGGAATTATTATGTACAACGATGAGAAGAACTATAAAATGCAGGAAACATATATACAATATTTACAAGAGGAAATAACAAATTTTTATGAACTTAAAGTTGTCGGGCCATCATCCCCTGCAGCTAAAATTTGGATGGTGGGGTCGTCACACACCTGATGGTAGAAAGACTCTTTCATAAGTGGTTTATGATAGATGCACACCCGGTGTCCATTGACTCGAAAGGCAAAGCCAGATCCATATACGGTGGTCAAGATAATGGTACCATTGCTGTGCACTTCTTGAATTTCGTATGGCCCGAGCCACCTTGTTTGTAGCTTACCCAAGAAGTCTTGGAATTTGGATTCGTAGAGGAGTGCCCAATCTCCTTTCTGGAATGTCTTCCTTTTGATGAGGTTGTCATGCCACTTAGCTCATTGTTGCTGAATAATTGCAGTGCGATATAGAGAAAGTACCCGTGCTTAATCCAATTCATTTATTTGTTGGAGTCTTCTAACTTGGGCCTCAATCAAATCTATCCCCACTTCCTTGGCTATTCTCAGAGTATTTATTTCAAATTCAATAGGAAAAAATGGTTCCTTTCCAAATACTAGATGGTACGGAGAATATCCGGTGGTGTTTCACCACGTTGTGTGATAAGACCACAAGGCCTCTGGTAGTCTAGTAGTCCAATCCTGGCGATGTGTTGAGACTATTTTAGTGAGAATTGCCTCAAGGAATTTATTGGTGCTTTCGACCTGCCCGTTCACATGCGGGAGGTAGTGAGAGGTGACTCTATGGGTGACATGGTGGTTCTTTAGAGTGGCCGTGATTTTATTTCCCACAAACTATGCCCCTTTATCAGTTATCACTTCCCGAGGTAAGCCAGATTATTTTGTAGCTCTGGACAGAGCCATTTTTTTTACCCACTTCGTCACGTAATTTGTGGTAACTAGTATATAGGTCTTCTAATTCGATGGCGGGTTGAATGGCCCAACAAAGTCCAGTGCCCATCGTTCGAAAGGTTCTAATACCATTGTGGTTTCAATGGCATCTCGCCACATTAGCCATGGAGGCCCATTCTTTGGCAAATATCGCAGGCTTGGACATATTTCTTGGCATCTTTAAAAATTGTAGGCCAATAGTAGCCCATTTGTAATACTTTGTGCCCTGTCCTGCAATCTGAAAAAAGGCTGCCACATGGTTCATCATGACAGACCCTTAAGATGTCATAAATCTCATCTTCTTGGATGCATCTGCATATATGCATATAAGCTCCTGTATGGAAAAGATATCCACTGATCCAGGAGAATATAGCACTACGCTGAACAATCAGCTTTCGTTCCTTTGTTGTCAAGTGTCTTGGTAGCTTCCATACTGTTAGATAATTCGCTACATCTGCGTACCTTGGATTTTTTACTGTGACAGCGAACAAATTCTCATTAGGGAACTGATCATCCATCGATAGTGGATCATTTGACTTTGGAACTCTAGACAGGAAATTTGCAACTACGTTCTCCTTTCCTGGATGGTCCTTGATAGTTATATCAAAATCCTGTAAAAGCAACAACCAACGAGTCACTCTTCCACTTGTAATAGGTTTATTAGCTAAATATCTAATGGCATATGATCGGTATACAGGAATACTTGTTAGCTAGTTATATAATGTCTAACTTTATTAATAGCATAAATGAAGCCAAGAATTCCTTTTCAGTCATTGTATAGTTTAATTCGGCAAGAGTAAGATTCTTGCTGATATCGTAAATAGCATAAGGCTTCTTTTCCTCTTCTTGACCTAGAACCTCCCCTATCGCTATATCAGATGCATCTGATGAAATGTGAAAAGGCAGCTCCCAATTGGGGCCACGTAATACTGGTGCAGTTGAGACCAGTTTCTTCAAATCTAAAAAAGTAGTGTCACATTTGTCAGACCAATGGAAATCAACATTTCCCATTAATGCATACAAGGGTGCAGCAATTTGTGAAAAAATATTTATAAACCTATGGTAGTACCCTGCATATCCAAGGAAACTATGTACCTTTGTTTGAGTACAAGGTGTGGCTAATAAAAGAATTACCTCTACCTTTACCGGATATGCCTGTATTCCAGCTGCAGGGATGTAGTGTCCTAGGATCACTCCTTCATTCATCATCATGTGACACTTTTCGTTGCTCAAACACAATCTGGTAGCAATACATCATTCCAATACTTTTTCTAGTGTTTTCAATGCCTGATCAAAGTCATCTCCATATGGAGTAAAGTCGTCCATGTAAACCTCGAGCCCTTAATTTATTAAATCGGAAAAAATGTTGAGTATGGCCCTTTGAAATGTTGTTGGTGGATTTCATAGTCCGAACGACAATACCCTATAGGCGAATGTACCCTAGGGGCAGGTAAAGGTCATTTTATCTTGGTCTTCAGGGGCTATCTAGATTTGATTATAACCACTAAAACCATCAAGAAAAGAGAATAACTGCTTTCCTGCCAATGTATCAAGGACCTGAACAATAAAAGGGAGGGGGAAGTGGTCTTTCTCTGTTGCTTTATTCGATTCTATGTAATCCACACAGATTTGACACTTACCATTATTTTTAGGAACGACTACTAAAGCTGAGACCCATTTTCTGTTTGAAATAGGATAAATGAAGTTTACATCTAGTAGATTTTGTAATTCATCTTTTACAATGTCTTTTAGATGCGGGTTTAACCTCCGCTAAGGCTGCCGAATAGGTCGAGCATCCTTTTCAATATAAATGTGATGTGTGCATAGTTGAGGATCTATACCCTTCATGTCTGGGTAGTCCCAAGAAAAAGCTCCCTTATATTTTCGTAAAATTTTAATGAGCTTTTATTGTTGGTTACTATCCAGACTGTCGTTGATATTTAAAAAATTTCCTGGATCAATTTCAATTGGCATGTTGTTGCAAAAAAGAGTCGTGTGTATGTTCTGGTCATCAATGTTTTCTAATGGGTCCTCCTGTGCTTCGTTATCAAGAAATATTTTTAACATTTGGCACTTTAAATTTGTTGAAGTAGATGGTTGGTTCATGAAGTTATTTATTACATCATCTTCAGTTTGATCTTTGAATTCAAGTGCTTCAACTATTGTTAGTGGTGAACGAATGTTTTGTTCCCAGTATGTATGTGGTTGTTTGTGAATATTTACAGTGGGAAGACTTGGTTTTGCAGGGGGGTATATGGCAATATTCTTTATGGCATCGCCTCTAGCAATGGTCATGCTGCTTGTTTGACATCTTATGTAAGCATCGGTTGTCACTAACCAAGGTCGTCCCAATATCATGGGATGTCCATCTAACCTACTTTTTGGGTTAATAACTAAAAAATCTATTGGGTACTCCCATGAGTCCAGAGAAACTAGGATGTCCAGTAATATACCTTCTGGTTTGGTAACAGATCTATCAGCAAGTTCCAACAAAGTAGATGTTGGTTCCAAGGCTGTTATACCTAAATTCTCAGAGGTTTCTATAGTTAAGATTTTAATGGTTGCCCCCAAATCAACTAATGTGTTTGAAAAGGAGTAGCCAAAGATTTGTACTATGACTATGGGGTTTCCTGCATTCTTGTGTTTTATTATTGTTTCTTTACCCAGGAGTAAGTCTGACATTTCTCCCACTACATGAATATTTGGTACAGTATTTTCTTTCCTCACATGTTTTTTTCCGCAAAGTTCTTTAATTGTTTTGGCTTAGATAGGAATGTCTTGTATAGCCTGTACAAGACGAATTTTAATGAAAATATTTTTTAATTCCCCTAGGAGATCAAAATATGAAGAGACTATTGTTTTAGGTAGTTTTAATCTCTCAGGGAATGGAGGAGAGGAAATAATAAGGTTTTCAGGATCTTTTTGGTCGATTGTGTCCCTCCCTTACTCTATATTTGTTCCTGTCATAGTTGATTGTTTAGGTACTATTGGAATTTCATACTCAAGTTGTGGCAGGGCCGTATCTTCTTCAGGTGAAATAACACACCCTGATCTCAGCGTAAGTTCATTGCATTTATTTTGTTCAGTTTCGGGGTTTGGGTTGTCGACAATCTGGATTAGATGAACCAGTCTGTTATTAGGATTAGGATTGGTTTGAGTTGGCAGTTGAGGACGCATAATAGGCTGAGGATTGTGTTGGACTGGGTATGGAGCTGGTAATGTGGGTTGATTTTGAGCACCTGTTCCCATAGGTAAATTGGTCATTCCCAGGGATTTCTACCATTTTTTAGACCAATTTGTATTATGTGAAGTGGAGGTAGGCCACTGGGACTGATATGGATTGTTTTTTCCAGTAAGGGGGAGAAAAAGAAAAACTTGACCAACTATTGCCTGAAGGGGATTGTGTTGGCCAAGGAGGCATGGAAAATGATTGGGATGGCTAGACAGAAAAATGTGATTGGCCCTGCCATGTTGTTCCGGGATTCTGTTGATTAAATTGTGGAGGAGAAAATAACTGAGACGGGTTTTGTAACATACCTAGTCATGCTTTCCACTGCCAACGTTGATTCATTAGATACACTGGTTCTGTTTCTTCTTCTTCCTCTTTAAAAAATGCTTTCAACCCTGGGAGTGAAGGGAAATGGTCACTGGTGTGGTCCTTGGTACAAATAGCACATGTTTGGACCATGTCTAATGGACACTCCCGCTGGTTGTTCTTCTTTCAACGGCGTGGGAAAAAAACAGCCAAGTTTTGTTCTGCTAAAGCTTGCTTCTGCTTGGCTTGTAGGACATCTAGTTGTGTTGTGAGGGTGCCTAAGATATCGATTTTAAAATCTTCTAAAATATTTTTGAATTCTTCTCTGGTCACGTTACCACCTAACTGTTTATAATTCCTCGTAACTGAATCCCTTCCGATTGGTCTACTTCGTGTAATACCTTGAGAGCACCTGATATACAATGCAATAATATCATCATATTATTATTGATAGATGTCCCCTTTTCCCGTTATATTAAGTGTCTCTACCCATTCTCATTTCATTCCTTTAATCATTGTTGCTTTCAAAATATCTTTAGCTAGTGCAGTATATGTATATCTTTGCAAATTATACTAAAATCATTCAACATATGCTTCTAATGTCTCATTGTCTTTTGTAGACATATTGAAGATTTCATATTTTAGTTCTCGAGTCCGGCAGTAATCTTGATATTTGTTAAGAAAAGAGTTTTTCAACTGATCCCAACTGTTAATGGTTCCTCCACCGAGCCCCATAAACCAGCATAGTGCTACCCCCTTCAACGTAGAGGGAAATAGTTTCAATTTCTGAGGGTCAGTGATGTAGTCATATCCCCTACATAAGACATCAAATTCGAATAAAAATGCATCCGGAGCTTCTGAGGTCAACCCATGGAAGGTCTGGATGTTTTGTAATAGAATAGCTTTCATAGGGGAATTTGTGTCCGGATCAACAATTGGATACTCCAATGTTGATGTCTGTCTCTGGTGTTGGTTGTGTGCCATTTGATCAAATATGTGCCAATAATATTCAGGTATTTCTTGATCTGGGAGGATAATTTTTATGGAATTAGGGAGTGGATTTGGAGGAGGCCTTGTAGCACTTCCTCGATTGGGGATATTGTGTGTCTCTGTCTCAA
The DNA here is from genome assembly GCA_034641835.2 of Pinus albicaulis. Lineage (NCBI taxonomy): Eukaryota > Viridiplantae > Streptophyta > Pinopsida > Pinales > Pinaceae > Pinus > Pinus albicaulis. The sequence continues at coordinate 1,130,743,136 of CM076572.1, read as the reverse complement.
CCACTATCTTGGGAGATCCAAACTCTGCAATTTTTACTTGTACTGCACTACTGATTTCTCCCTCTCCTTCCTGCAAATTGGAATAATTTCCCTCTCTCGAAGGGTCGGGACTTAAGTGCTCTATAGTGTGAAGGCTTCATTAAAACCCTTCAGTTTCATTGTGAATCTCAATGTGGGATGTAGATGGTGAGGTTGTTTCCTGAGGGACTATAGTAGGACTCTATGTAGGAATGGTTATGGGTCTTACGGATGCCTGGAATTCATCCTTCTTAATTATTTCATCTTGTTTTTCCAAGGGCCACCGGTCCCTTGGGTTTTGTGTATTTAAGTGGGGGGGTTTGATCTAATTCTATCTTTTTCTTCCTAGTCATAAAAAAAAACAAAAACACCTATCCTATTAACCTCTGCACAATTGTTGAGAAGTGGGCTGGAGAGAAAGAATTTTGCTTGCTAGTACACAGGTTCTTACCTCTCATTTTCAGTACCCAATTCTTTCACAAAAAAAAGGAAAAATAAATAAAAGAAATCACTCCTAAACACTCTCCCCAGCAACGGCACCAAAATATTGGGTCAAAAAGGTGACTGTTAAAGGTGACCTTAATGTTTCACATTAATCATCAACCCAGGGCAAGTCTTGTTATTTCAAGGGTGCAATAAAAATATATGGGAGTGATGTCAGAGGACAACTATTCTAAATCATTGCAAGAAATGTTATATAATTCTTGAAGTTCAATCAAATCAACTAGAAAGTAACTATGACTTGCTTCAAACTAATCAAAGGAATCAACTCTTGTTCTAAGCTTATGCAGAAATAACCACTCAAGACTTAAATAAAGAATATATTGCAATTGAAAATCACGCTTTGATGAATTGAACAACTACCTTAATGAATTTAACACCAACCTTAATGAATTGAATAGAAATCCTAATGAATTGAACATCAATCAATTACTCTAGATTTTGCAATGGAATTCTCTATCAATCAACTAATAGCATCATTCAGAATTAAACATCAAACCAAAATTTCACACTTATGATGGAAAGCTTCAAGAAATAACTGTATGCAAAATTGAACAACAACCACACTGAAACTAGTCTAACGAATGTAAAAGCGTCACTTCGTAATAAAATAATATTATTGATAAATATAATCTATTGAAAAGGAAGTTATAAAATATCACACCTGTGATTAACCAATTGAATGATAATGCTATGAAACACAAAGGATAACTAAAAATGCAAGATCAAATAAATGTATAGTACAAAATAATAAGAGAACTCCCAGAGACTGGGCCCGAAGCCTCTAGAAGTATTCTGCCAAGAAATACTTAGAAGTTATTTATACTAAAACTGCCAATTTCTTCATTAATACATTAGCACAAACTCAATGATTCTATCCGAATACGTTTATTACAGGAAAATTAAAATACATGAACTGCCTCCCCCATCTCTTTCACCAATATCCTTTTATAACTTAAAGGTGAAATAAAACAGAGTAATGGATCCTTAGGATCAGGAGATCCTGGTGCTTCGTGGCTATCAAATGAATACTCCAAGAAAAGGTGTGCCTCTACATCTTCCGCTGATTCATAGGAGCCAATACGATTCCATTTTATTTTCTTGTCTGCTTTTATTTGGTCATTTTGGTCAAGAGTTTGGCTGTTTTGCTTGCCTATAAATAAATACAGCAAAAAATTAGTTTTTATGCTATTAAACACACCTTTTATCAATAATTCATTCTACCTTAATTTTGCACTATTTTCCTTTACTTTATTGCTAAGATGAAGGAAAAACATATAAAAGTAAATAAAAAACCGTGGTAAAGATAGGAGTACAATGTAACTTTTCCTTGGCCCAACAACCAGAATGCAGAATTCAGAGACAGTTTTCTCTGCATCTATGTTGAACCTTAATCTCCTCCTCCTTTCCACTTCATAAGCTGTTAAGATCCATTGACATGGCTAGATTTCCTAGTTTCACCTAACCTTAGTTATTCATCCATTTTAATTTGTTTGCACTTGTTTGAATCCATAGCCCAATGACCCTCTTCTGCTGCCTCAACCACATATTTTAAAACAAACCCCTATGCAATAATAGCTAGCCTAAATGCCCCATCAACAAAGAAGCTATATCTAATGGAGAGAGCCCTCTCTGAGTCCAGGAAGGCTAGGTCCTAGATTCCAAAGCGGTTTGATGTTGTCCCTCCATAGTTCTGTCTTCAGCCTTCGAAAAATTACGGGGATCTAACATACTAGCGACTCCACTGGGGACGAAATTTATCTTCCTTAAAAAGTACATCAAAGTTCAGATTTGATTACTGATGGTGGACAATGACTAGACATAAGAAGGCAAAATTTTTCACCTGGCGACTCAATGATTCAAGGAACCCAACTTTTGAGCATTCATGGCGACTCCACAACATGCTAACCAGATTTTATACTGAACAAGATGACAAGGTTTGTGGCAGTACTTTTATCTCGTAAATATTTAAATGCATTCAACAATCAGTTATCAGAATTTCAGCTCGATGAAGATTTTCTAGAGGCTGTCTTTCTCATTTTGAAATCAAGAAAATTTAGTCCTGAATCTAAAACATGTTTTCTGGAGGTAGTTGTTGAATGATACAAAAATGGTATTGAACTTTTGAATTCTCAAATTCAGTCATATAATTTTCGAGATCCTAAAGAATCCTTGGGAAATATTCCTTCCCCTAAGCAAGAGGAAATTGTACTTCCTGTTGACTTACATATTGAGGATGATTGTGCTTTCAAGTACCAAACTGAAGATGTGGTTTCAAGGTTTGATATTGAGGATACAACTGATCAGCTAGTCATTGAAAACCTAGAAGAAAATATCATACATCATGCTTTTATTGACCCTATAGCATATTATATAGAGGATCTTTTTAGCTCAAATTTTCAAACATGTACTCTCTATAATGATCAAATACATCAGCAGTTGCCATTACATATTACGACTTTGATTATGAGGTCACATAATCAAGTTGTACTTCTAATTTTCCTAACAAACAGTCAAGTTGTCCAGTTGTTTCTGCAGCTACTTGACTGGCTCCATTGGCATTTTTGTATTACCTGATTCAGTAAGATAATCAACAAAATAGGGTAGGTAGGTGTGAAAATAAGCTCACTACTCTGAGCATCTTTCTAGTTTTAGTTTCAGATTGCTTTCCAGTTTTTAGTGCAATTATATTCCAGACTTCAGTTTGCAGAGAATGTTGATATTTAATTGAGCCTTCTCAGCCATAGAGGTTTTGTATCAGATTATGTTCCAGATTTGGGAACAACCCAATGGATCATGCCACTAGTCTACGGTGTTCTTGACACCTCATGAAGGAGCTGCCATCCCTAGTTGAAGCCACTGTTAGGCTCCTTTATTTTACAGTATCATAAGATGACTGATTATTTTCTTAGGTCTTCCATACTGAAAATAATACTCCATGGCTATTATTTATTTTCAGGAAAATAAGGGAAATCCTGACTGTCTAGAACATCAAAGGAACCAATCTTCATTTTTCAGTTTAGGTGAAAGAATAAAATGTTGCTGATAAGGTGTGACGGTGAGAAACTTCATTTCCAGCCTCATTTCATTTCATTTACTCTCTTTTTCCCTTCATTTTTTTCTAAAGTCCCATGCTTCATTCCTTTCAAACCCCTTCTTTAACTATTAAAATTTGATTTTTATAGTTGAAGAAACAACTTCGCCCACCCACTTATAGCCATATCTTTTTCCCATTTTAACTTACCCTATTCACAGCTCTACCCCCACTTTAGGCACTCAATACATACATATATATCATATGTATCATAAACCACAAAGAACCTTACCCCCTCCTTACATTTTCGCATTCGCAATTTTTACCTTGTCGCAGCTAAAAACCCCGCTGATGCGATATAGTGGGACCCATATTGCCCTTTAATATGCCCCAAATGCTTTGAAATCCTTATATTATGGTTTGGGCATTTCCCTGCTGCGTTACCATTTTTCTCCATCTCCCATCACACATCGGCTATTTTTATGTTTGTACGTTAAAGACATCGCAAGTTAATTAGTTCAAGTTGCGACGCGATAAGTTATTCGCCGCGGACTGCGATAAGGCCTAAAAGTTGTGATGTACGATCAATCATAAATCATGTGATTCGTGATGTGGGTGGGACCCAATTGCCTATCACACTTCGCAAGTCTTAGAACTTACCTTCTGTTTCTCTTAACAAAAAATTGTGATCTGTGGGCTGCAGGTGGACCCACCCCATCGCCACGTCACCTCCCGCTCATCGCTACTTCGCACATCGCAAGATTTAACTTTTACCTCCCTCGTTCTAAAACAAAAACCTTAAATTTTTTGATGTGCAGTATTGAATGGGCCCCATCTCCATCCTTTCCCCATCACTTCCCGCCATCACTGCTTCGCACATCGCAAGATTTAACTTTTACCTCTGCCGCTCTTAAACAAAAGCTTCCGCTTTGCTATTGCAATGTGATTTTTGGGGCCCATATCCTTTCCACGTCACGTCCACCTTTAAATTCCCTGCACCTATCCGCTATTTCCACTCCTCAGCTCACATCTGACTGTCCTTATTTTGTTTCACCCCCCGACACCCTTCAAACTTTAACCATGAGGGGGGGGGCACGTCTGAAATGGGCGGTACCCATTACCACTCGCTCCGCTACATTTCACATCCACGATTCTGCGCACCCCCTTTTCCATTACCACTTACCACCCTTTCCCTCCTCTGAAACCGTTTCCTTCGCTCCGATACCATTCCCAACTAACTTCTACCGCCACTGCTCCATCAGCTCTTGCCTGCGCTATTACTCCACATCATTTTCCTTGCCAATCCTACCCGAATAATGTGTGGGAATTTCTGCCAATTATTAAAGGAAAAATTGGTTTTTCCATTTCAAAGCTCCACTGCAACAATAACCTACATAGAAGATAAATAGGTCATTGAACAGAAAATGGCCATCATTACAACCAGCACACTCTACTTAGCAACCTGTTTTTGCACCAAGGTAGAGCCAAGATGTCAGAGCCTCTGAAGCCAAGATGTTAGAGACTTTGAAGCCAAGATGTCAGAGCCGTCATTGCCTCTTCATCATCATTCAAACCAGATTATGATCACTCTGCAATTAATAACAGATTGCTAAGGCCACTATCACGAATAGAATTATCTGATCACCACTTGCATGGTTCCACTTGTCAAATTTGGCTTGAATGTAATAAATGAAAATCACTGCAGTAGATAGAAGCCATCGACTTAAGTCTTATATAAATACTACATGCATTAGCAGTATCAAACATGTTCGGAAGGGGAAAAAACCATTGTAATAGACTCAACTGGTTGTAAACACTCTCATTGGATGAATGAAAGACGATGATGCTTTCCAGATTCTTGTGCCATGTTCTGTGGTGAAGTGCACCTTTCCTTGTAATCTGTCATCTCTAGTTTTACATGTTGTTATTTATTTATTGTGGATAGAAAATTTTGTGTATGATTTACCATGGGGTACCCTGCTCGGTCTTGAAACAATACGTTATGTTTTTCTCTGAGACTAGAATGCAGAATTTAGAGACGGTCTGCTCTGCGTCCCCGTTGAACCTTAATCTCCTCCTCCTTTCCATATCATAAGCTGTTAAGATCCATTGACATGGCTAGCTTTCTTGGTTTCACCTAACCTCAGTTATTCATCTATTTGAATTTGTTTTCACTTTTTTGACTCCATAGCCCAATGGCCCTCTTCTGGTGCCTCAACCACATATTTTCAAACAAACCCCTATGCACTAATAGCTAGCCTAAATTCCCCATTAACAAAGCTATATCTAACAGAGAGAGCCCTCTCTGAGTCCAGGAATGCTAGGTCCTGGATTCTAAAGCGGTTTGATGTTGCCCCTCCGTAGTTTTGTCTTCAGCCTTCGGAAAATTATGGGGATCTAACAAGTACTACGTAATATTTTTTGATGAATTTTCTCATAAATCGTGGATCTTCTTCATGTAAAAGAAAGATAAAAAATTCTCTAAGTTCTGTGAGTTTAAGGCATTGGTGGAGAAAGAGTTGGGAAAGCAATTGAAGTCTCTTAGGAGCGATAACGGTGTAGAATACTTCTCTAACGAATTCAAGAACTTATGTAGCAAAGAAGGAATTCGAAGAGAACTCATAATGCCTCATAACCCACATCAAAATGGGGTCACGGAGAGGAAGAACAGAATGATCGTGGGTGTAGCATGAGCAATGTTGCATGATCAGGGCCTACCAATGCATTTGTGGGTAGAAGCATGCAACACTGCGATTTATGTGCAAAATCATTGTCCTCATAGAGTACTTGGCATCAGTACACCTAAAGAAGCTTTCACTGGTAAGAAACTGGATGTTTCACACTTCAATATTTTTGGCTTATCTGTTTATGTGCATGTGACCAAGGATGCCAGGAAGAAGCTTGAGTCGACTGCTGAAGTTGGGATTTTTGTGGGGTACACAGGAACAACCCAAAATTATCGTGTGTATTTTCCAAATAGTAGAATTAATCTTGTGCGATGGGATATAAAATTTGATGAGGGGAAATCCATGCAGTTGTCACTTGAGAGGGAGCTAGACTTGCATGCGGAGGAGGAACTGTTGGTTCCCAAAGATGAGCCTCTAGATTTGGATCAGCCACAGGAGGAGTTTCATGGAGTGGAGGAAGCCACTCATGTAGTGCCATCCAACAGAAATGGTATAAGGCGCACCACGGAAGATGATAGACTGAGAATTGATGCTGCACAGAATTTAGAAGCCCCTACTTCAAATCGTATATAGATATAGTCTCCTGACCGATTTACTGGATACATGGCTCTCATGAGAAAATGTATTGTGACTAAACCATTTTCCTTTCAGGAAGAAGTGCAGCAGCCTACATGGGTTGATGCAATGGTGGAGGAGTATGACTCCATTGTCAAAACAGTGCTTGGGAAATTGTTCCAAGACCAGTTGATAAATCAGCGGTAGGTTCGAGATGGATCTACAAGGTAAAGCAAGTTGTTGATGGAAGTGTGGAGAAATACAAGGCCAAATTTGTGGATCGGGGCTTCTCATAGATCAAGGGGATAGATTATGATGAGACCTTTGCACCTGTCGCAAGGTACTCTTCCATAAGGACCATCCTTGCACTCTCAGCGTAGATGGGCTAGTACATTCATCATATGGATGTGAAAACTGAATTTCTCAATGGGATCATTGATGAAGAGGTGGACATTGAGTAGCCTGAAGGTTTCGAGATCTTCAGCAGTGAGTCACATGTGTGCCGACTCAAAAGAGTGTTTTATGGGCTAAACCAAGCACCCCGTGCTTGGTACACTCAGATAGACAGCTATTTCACTGGACTAGACTTCACCAAAAGTGAAGAAGATGCGAACCTGTACCAAATTGTGGTGGAGGGTAAGTTTTTAATCATTTTTCTTTATTTTGATGATTTAATATTGACTGGTGATGAGCAGCTAATACACTCATGCAAGGAGGATCTTGCAAGGGAGTTCGAAATGAAGGATATGGGCCTCCTTCATTATTTCCTTGGATTGGAAATATGGCAGCAAGATGTTGAAATTTTTGTGTCTCAAGGCAAGTATGCAAAGGAGATACTGGATAAGTTTAACATGGAGGGCTCCAATCCCATGGATACTCCTCTTCCAGGAAACTGGAGGAAAGAGGATGCTACTTATGGAGAGGTAGTGGATGCTACTATCTATCGACAGTTAGTGGGTTCACTAATGTATCTAGTAAACACGAGACCAGACATTTGCTATGCGGTTAACCATATGAGTCAAGATATGGTTAAGCCTACCAAGCTCTTTTGGAAGGCGGGGAATCATGTCCTAAGATACCTGAGGGGCACATTAAATTATGGTTTATGGTACACACAAACAGATGGAGTGAAGTTGCATGGCTTCACGGATGCATATTGGGCTGGAAGTCAAACAGACAGAAAGAGCACATCAAGGGGGATCTTTAGCATTGGATCTACAACTATTTCTTGGTACATCAGGAAGCAGTGATCCGTGGCACTTAGTTCAGCGGGAGCAGAATACATGGCAGCGATTCAAGCTACATGTGAGGCTATTTGGATGAGAAAGATCTTGGTTGGTTTGTTTGGTTCTCATATGGATCTGACAGTGATTCATTTTGATAATCAGAGTTGCATTAAACTCTCGATTAATCCTGTGTTTCATGATAGATCCAATAATATAGATATCTGGTACCATCATCTCAGATATTGTGTGCAGAGGAGAATCATGTTACTTCAATACATTCCCACAGAAGATCAAGATGCAGATATTATGACGAAGGCGCTCACCAAGAGCAAATTCGAATACCATAGAGACAGGATCGGGGTGAAGGATAACCCCTTTCTTGTTGAGAGGGAGTGTTGAGATTCAACAAGAAGATCCTAGTGAAAATTAAGCACCTACACTAGGATGGGGCCTGAAGCTATCTTTAGGTGTATGTCTATTTATAGATGTATGTGCATATATATTTTTAGATGCATGCCTATTTATATATGCATGTCTATATTTATTATCCCTTAATATTATATGGATAATAAACTATAATCTACTCTCAATGTGGACTTGGAAATAGTTAACTGAAGTGGAAAATCAGTTACCTGAGTGAATTTCACTTTAAATGGTTGGTTTGTGGGACATTCAGGTTGACTTTAGTTATAACTAAGTGATTCGATTTGTAACAGAGTTGGAAGTGCAGTGGTGCATGAGTTGTGCAAGTTGTAAGTAGTTTAACTTAGTTAAGTGAGTTAAACTCAGTTGTGCTAGTTGTAACTGAAGATACACTAGTGAGAGATCAAGTGAATTAATTATTAATTAATTCACAATCAGTGATCTCACATGCAACTGAATATTTACTATTATTAGTTGCATGCATGTCAGATCTAGTGGAGACACAGTTGATTTCTAGGTGAAAGGGATGTAAACTATCACTTGTAACATTATCCGCTTGCACACAAGTAAGCACACACACATTGGATGTGCCCATGAGGATTGTGCAGTCAAGGCAAACAAGAAGGAATAATTTCAAGGATTTCTTTCAGCAAGGATTGCGTAGTGGAGGCAGGTTGTCTGGAGACAGTAAATTGAGAAAGTGATTTGCCAATTTTTGTATGACAGTGTGACACAATTAGTTGATGTACTAAGAGCTCTTATGATTGGAGTTCTGTATGTAATTGTTTCATGATCCATGATATAATATACAATAGAATATAGTAGGGTTTTTAGCTGTAAGCTTTCCCTGGGAAATTATCTGCGTTGTGTGTGATTGATATTTCTTCATGATATTGTAACTGGCAATTGCATTTTCAATTCCGCAAAGATTTGTAGAAGCAATTTAGTATTTAACTTTAGCATATTTTTATATCGGGTGAATCCAATATATACATGCATATTGTATAATTTCTACAAAATACAAAGAGAGAGAGAGAAGAGAACTGGTCTAGTGATACCTGTAAAGCTAATATTCTGCATAAGCCACACACATAAAGACTATTGGTCAAGTATTCAGAGTTGGTGAATTCACCTGCAATGCCTTGAAAACACAATGATAACATTTTGAAGTGATGAAATAATATCTCATGTGTAAATTGTAGCCCAACCAATGTTAAGTTGGAAATTCATATTGTGATACTTGAAATTTTGTATACTATAATTTATGTGGTTGAAATTATTTATAGTTGCACGTAATATTATTTAGTATTGTAATTAACATAAGTAACTTTGCGTTTTCATATTAGATGAACATGCACATTTTTTTTTAAATATAGTCGCAAAATCATACTAATTAATTTATGTTGATTAATAATGAACACATAAAATCAATCTAAAACTATTAAATTAGTAGTTTATATTGACTAATGATGAATACAAATAGAGTGAATATACGACTAATTTAGTTTTTTATAATGATTATTAATAGAAGTAAATGAAATGAATATAAACTACTAAATTAGTCATTTATATAATGAATATGAAACTACCAAAAAAAGATAAATGACTACTGCAAATGATAAATTTCTGATTACAAATGACAACTAAGTTTTGCACATATATGACTACTAGTAGCTAATTTACAATATCTTATGACATGAAGGAAATTTAGTCATATTTATTTGGTCAGTAATTTGTTTCAAACGATGACTAAAGTTCACATATATGTGACTATTAGTAGCTAATTTACAGTATCTTATAACATGACCAACATTTTGGTCATTAATTAGTTTTCTTAGGTGATCTTATAGTAATATATTTTGTTCTATATTTCGTCATTAATTGTGGCAATTAATGACTAAATTAATGACCAGATTAATGACTAAATATAATACTAAACAATAAAATTGATACAACCAATTAATGACTAAGCTAAAAACAACTAAAATTTGGTCGCGTTATAAGATACTGTAAATTAGCTACTATTGGTCACCAACCGAAAAATGGTCATTTATATGCAAATTTTAGTCATTTTTTTAGTAACTAATTAGCCATTTTTTACTAGTGACTGGAATCTCTGCATTGCTGCTGAAATATGCATCCATGCACTTTGCACTGTTGCTAAATCTGATTTGTGCTTCAGTATTTGACATCTGTCACTTTGATTTCTATCTGCCTGACATCTGACTGCATCAATCTAATCGATCCTTTTTGCTACTACTGTACTATGGGCTCCTCGTAGCCAGGTTCGATCCATGAGACACA
>CM076572.1:1130527388-1130727388 GCA_034641835.2 Pinus albicaulis | reverse complement strand
ACTTGCTATTTTTCTATTTTCCGCATTGGTTTATCATCAAGATTGAGTAAGGTATTTAACTTTAGATGCTTAGGAAATTTATTACCAACCTATTTAGTATTAAGGAGTTTATTGCTTTTAATTCAAGGTTATCCAATCTTTATAGTTTACCTATGAACCATATGGATTCATGTGAAGATTGTCCAATATGTCTTCTTGTGTGATATTGAATTCAATTGAATAATGCCCATGGATTTTTTGTCCTATTAATAAAATTTATTGACTACCACATTCACTATCATTTCTGATATTTTAATGTATTCTTTGAGTACCAAGGACTACCATCCCATTCTCATTGCTACCTAAGGCATCATATTTTATTTGTTTCTATATCATCCATCTAATCAACTTTATATTTCAATAATACAAGATAATGGTGCCCAATGTAAAGTCACTAGTGTGGAGATTATATGGGGTTCATGTGTCTAGTTTGCATTGTTCCTCCAAAATTTTACTCCAAAACCACTGAAATTTGCATTGAAATTTTCATGATAGAGATGTTGTTGAAGTGACGTTGGACAACCAACAATTGAATATATTCACAACTTACCCCCTCTAACCTGAGATAAGACTTGAGAAATAAATTGGGGAGGTTTTCAAAGCCTCCATAGGGTACCTTCACATTTATTTTTCTGGCCAAGACCAGCCTAAGAAACAATAGAGACCAATCACCCTAAAATCCAAATCTATGAGACCCTAAAGACCTGTTTGACCTCTACAAATGAAACAATTCTGAAGACATCACTTCAAATGCACCATTCGATAAGTTGCACGAAACGTGGAAACACCTAGAGGTTTCTAAAAGAAACTATTGGAAACATGGAACCGATTAGATGTAGATGGAAATAGGAGACTCAATTTCATAGTGAGCTCTTTTTCCCATGGTTTCTTATATAACTATAGGGGAAAACACTTGCAGGTTTCCGAGGATAAATTTAAGAGAAGATAAATTTTAAGACTCAGAAAGAAACAAAAATCAAAATTAGAATGGAAGAAAACTAATGCATTAGCCATAGACACAAAGGAAAAAATTGATTTTTCCTACTTGCTAGATGAGATGATAAGCTCCATATTCACTTGCCAACAAGATAAGAAAAATTGTTGAAGGATGCATCAATTTATAGAAATTTATTGTTTTATTATTTAGGTTCTTAAATAAAATGTATCATGTAGGTTCTTAAATTAAAATTTATCATATACTTATTTTCATAATAGATAGAGGAAGGACCTTAGAAGTTAAAAATTGGATTCATACTTGACATCATGAGATTCTCCTATGATGGTACCTACACACTTCCTGCTAGATCACATTGAAAGGAAATTCAAGTAGCAACAGCAGACCCACCAACATAAATTTCTGGAAACAAGTTTTATTTAAAGCCCAATTTCTCCCTGTTGTGGCTCATTTTCATTTTATTTATTCTATCTCTAAAAATACAAAAAAAACATATATTTATAAATATGTCAAAATGTAATCTTTCATTTTGAAGGAAAATCATTTCGTTTTATGTCAGTTGATTAATATGTTGTTCGAAAGCATGTGAAGGTGGGACCGCCTATTGAATTAACACCCATGATAATCATCGGGCGTGATTAAAAGAAATTCAAGTTAACGAAGAACAACAAAAACCCACAGGCACAAACAGCCCGTAGGTTAGCAGAGGTGGTGCCTCCGCAGTTGACTTCGTTGAGCGTCTATTGACCGAGATCGACGGTTCACAACAACTACGGGGGAAAAACCCTGATGGATGCTTCGTACCCCAGAACACCCCCGTAGTGACGTATGCATCCAGCTGGGAGACAAATCATCTGTTGCATCATGGTGTTGTTACTTGTCCGATCAAGCATTAAATTGGCATTAATGTTTGAAACTCTACGCCATCTATATAAGTTGTTGAAGTTTTTCTTTTCATTATTGCATTTTATTCCGATTTGTCCAAGAAGTCATCCTAGTAACTGTAATTTCTTACCTTTGCATTTAATTGGCTACCACCCTGAGCTATTCCATGGCTAAGCAGTCTTCTTTGTATGGATCTTCTAGCCATATCCCTCTCATGGACACTGAGCAAGACATTAGAGATACTACCTGCAACGTTGAGCATTTTCCCTTCTACCAATGAGTTCTTTTGAATGAGAAAAGTTGCTAGATCTATTCAGCCATGGTCAATTCTAGTGTTTTTTTTGCATGCGTTCCCAAAACCCATCTTTTTCCCGAATTTGTGCATTGGTTAGTTTATGCATTGTATCCCGAAAATTTTTTTGTGATGAATTGTTTAGGGGAGAATGTTCTTCCAGTCACATCTCAGTTACTCTGACAAGCCCTTTGTTATCCCAAGTCTAAATCTTATATCCAATTCACTCATGAATCATTGGTAGCATTTTATGATAATCTTGTAGGACGGAAGTTTACACAGGTTATCTTCTTTTTGAACCTGGACACAAAACTTTTTTCTGCAGATGATAAAGAGTTCCCATTAGATATTTTCGATGCAGAAGTCAAGCCAGTAATATATTCTTTGTCAAATATACTTGGAAAGCAAGATGCTGCTCAAATTGACAAGTTAGTGTTGGGGATATTTGCCTTGATGATGAAGCCTAAAGTGGTGTTGGATATTCCCTCCTACCGGTAAGAGAACGTTAACACTCAACTTATGAGCTTGTCCCTTACCAGGTATTTCAGGTTTCTTTCACTGATCACTTATTTATTCTTGTATCAAAATGTAGAAGAATTTTTATAGTTGGGGCTAAACATTATGGATGCAAATAAGAAAAGACATTCAGTAGTATTTTGGACAAATATAATAAGAAATGAACCAGATGAGGGAGAGGTATTTGATTTTGTTGTTGATTTCATGCCAATTGCCTATAAGGTTTTGAATGGAGTTCCTCCTCCATGTTTTCTGCCTAAAGCCTAGGAGTTTCTTCAATTAAGTGCTAATTGTAAATTTGGGGATTGGTTTGTGTATGATGATCATTCAAAAATTAGATTATATGGAGCTGGGATTGAACCTTATAGATTACCAATCTTTGTCCCTGTGATATTGTTTTCTTTGGAATTTATTAGATAAAGTCTAAATGTAGATCAAGTACATTTTGTTCCAATGAATAAGGGTCATTTATTTAAGTTTCCTATGTCGGTGGGACCATTCATAGAGAACATGAGGCAAGCAACAAATGAAGCTAACAGGATGTTAGAAAACATGCATTTCTTACTAGGTGAGAAATGGGCCGATGATCCTCACAAGGTAATCTCTAACATAAGGGTTGAAAATAGTTATTCTACTTTTGTTCATGACAGTAGGCCTAAAGTAGAGAAGTTGGATAAAAAAACTTTTGCCGACTCTGTTAGTTCAAGTATTCAGACTCCAATCATTTCTGAAAAACTAAGTAAAAGAAGCAAAGGGAAAGTTGTTAATTCTAAAGATGAAGAACAAAGAGCTGAGAAGAGAGCTAGATTGACTGAAGAAATGCCAAGCACCTAGCCTAGTTTCCTTCTTCAATTGGGAGATGCTCAGAATGCACCAGCTTCACCGTCAAGACATGGAGATGTTCAGGATCAAGTTCCTTTGATCAAGAAAGTTTTTTCTCAAATTGCAGAGAAGAATCAGAAGATTAAAGCTAGTATGGAGGCTCAAGCTGAGTATCAGATTACTCCTGACCAAACCAGATTATTGACTGCTATGGACCTAGAAAGGGACCAGTTTAAGATTGCTTTCTCTCACCCATATGAAATGACAGTAGGGTCATCCAACAATTTTAAAATTGTTAATGTAACTGTTGATGTTAAGAAGATCCCTTTACTTGAAAAAGTTAATTTTCATATGTAGACAAGCCAATTGATTCTAATGATCTAACTAAAACTAGTGCAGCTACTCATAAGGTAGAAAATATGTTAGGAAAATTGATCAAGCAGTTGAAATTGGAGAAAGCTAATTCCAGGGCTCTTTCAACTCAGAATGAAGAGTTGAAGAAGATAATTGTAAAAATTGGAATGGATCCTAATGATAAATCAGTTGTACAAAAGCTACTACCAAGTGAAAAGTTAGAAATCAATGTGTTGAAGAAGAAGTTAGAGTTACCTACTAGAGAACATCCCCATTAGGGGAATTTTGAGGTCTAAAATGGGCCTCCTAGGGAAAATGTACAATCAAAATTCACTTTATGAGAGCCAATCACATTTTAGGGGATGACATCATCTATAATGGTTGAGGTGGCATTGTTTGAGTTAAAGGTACTTACTTGTCACATTCTCAATGGTGGATAAAAACTCATGGTTAACCATGGTAGTGCTCTAAGTACTTTTAAAGTCAAAGTAAAGTACTCATAATAAATGTCATTTCACACTTTTTGAATAAAAATATATTATTGTCATTTCATATTTCTTGAAAGAATCAATGCATATCTCTATACATTTATTATATTATATTATATTATATTATTTTTGTATAGTATATTAATTACATGTTATTATACAATTTAAATAACATAAATTTTAATTAATACCACATAATATAACTAAGAATTTATAAATTTATATTTATATTTTATTTTAATTTATTTAAGTACAAAGGAAAAATGCATTAGTTGTTCAATAATAATGATTTTTTCTTAAAAATCTCATTCTTATTTATAGTCACATCAATACAATTTTTTTATTAATTTTAATTTGGTACAACTTTTGAATTGAATGTAACTATGGTTACATGGATTGTGGTGCAAAAAGTGAATTTCAAATTCATAAATATTATTTTATTGGTTTATATATTATTTTATTATTTCCTTAGGAGGCCCATTTTAGACCTCAAAATTCCCCTAATGATGGCAGCAGAGGTAGCAGAGGTAGAGAATGAAAAAGAGAGTCTTTTACAGCAGCTATTGCAGAAAGAGGAAGATATTTCCAAGTTAAAGGGGTCTTTACTTAACCTACAAAATCAAATTGAATCTCATTCTTGCACCATAATCATGTCATCTGAAATGGATGATCCAGCAGCAAGACTTTCCTACTTGAGCACAAAATAAAAAATGGCTGAGATTGATCTTAAGAAGACTCAAAGAGAGCTTGACAAAGTGATGAAGATAATGCAGGACAAAGAAGGAGAAGTCAGTAAGTATAAATCATATTTTCAGACATCTTATAATGAAATCAAGAGTCTTAAAGAAAAGCTGAAAGGAAACATAAATTTGATTCAAGCAAAGGATATTGTGTGGAATGAAATTATTGAAGTCATGAAAACAACTTGGGAGTCCTTGTTAATAGTGTCAGAGGAAAAGAACATAGTCAGAGATATGCAAGAACTTGTTGTGGTTGACAAACAGAAGACTCTAAACAGAGCTTTATGGGAAAATAAATTCATTGATTTTATTAATTCTAAGACAGATTAGGAGTTGGAGGAAAATGAAATCAAAGATAGGACATTATGTGTTCTAGAGATAAATAAGTTGATTGAGAAAAATGTATGCAGGAAGTCAGCAAAAAATAAATTGAGAGAAGTTAAACAAGCTTTAAACAGATTTGATAACATATTTGACAAAAGGACCAGAGCAGGACTGCCATCATGATGGGATCTGAGAGGAATTCTTCTATCATGGGATTCATATGAGCCACTGTTAGTGATAGAAAAGAGTAAGATTGATAACACCCATGAGAAAACTGAAATATTGAAAGGAGCTATAGTTTTTAATTTCTTACAAAGGTATTTTCATTTATTATGGATGGTAAAGACTTTGTTCATAGAAAGGCCCACTTTCAACAGAGTCACTGCCTTCAAATTAGAATATCACAAGTTGGTCAATTCTCCCAAATCCAACATAGAAATCTGGAAGAAGTGCAGATCATGGATGACTAATTCATCGGGTGACACCTCAGCATCTTAGAAAGACACATCAGCGAATCAGGAGAACACAGTGACAACTAATCAAATCAAGATTCAGCAAATAGATTGATGCTTTAGTTTTATTTATCTTCTCGTTAAAATATCCATGTTGTAATAAAGTTTTAAATTGTGATGTAATAGGTAGTTCACACAGTTCTAGGCAGTTTGAGTAATTACAAGTAGTTCCAACAGTTACAAATTGCTTTTGTATGTATTTAAGCAAATGAGAAAGAAAGAGGAGGGTTCCAAGTTTTGGACCTCTGGATGACTGCAAATTTTGTACTTAATTTTTTAAGAAATTAATGAAAGAAGATCAAGTTTCTTGCACTTGTTGATGTTGATATGTCTTTCCAGTTCCATTCTGTTTTTATTCTTCTTTGAATGAAGTGAAGTAATGTAGATGTGGGTCTCTTTATTACATCTGTAAGTAAGACTTAAATAACCTTAATGTGCGCTCCTTCACTCCAACTATTCTTTCTATAAAAACTTTGAGATTTAAAGTGATAGATTATGTTTCTCACCATATCATTTTGAGCTTCCCTTCCAGTTCTTCTTTTCATTCATAATAAGAAATTAATGGCAATGTGAAGTTTTTCATTATATCAAATTAGTGAGGGTATCAAGGAATTAATTTCCAAAGGTATTAAACATAAGCCATATGATATTATAATTTTGTTACATACATTTATAAAATGTCTTAAGCATTGATTCCTTACTAAAGCCAAGGGATTGTCACTTGAGATAAACATTTTTGGTGCCATTGCCGAGGAAAAAGAAGTGAAGTTCATTTTCCCTGGTTTTTCTTTCTATTTCCTCTGGTTGTTCAGTGAGGAGGAAATATTCGGCTGTGTTTGTTATTTTCAGAATTTTGGCTTTCAAAAGGCCTCACATGAGGTCAGATACCTCGCAGCAGAAAGTTCCTAATTTCTCAAATCTAGAAATATTGGTTTCAAAAATGGCTCAAAGACCAAAAACCCCTTCAACACCTGATCCTATATTATCTACTCTTGGCAGCAGTTCTCATAACCCTTTGTTTGAAGATATTTCCAAGGAACTCCCTTTCTTGGAACAAGATTCACCTTTCACACCCATTCGTTTTCAAGAACCTAAGTTGGAAGAACATTCTTTTGAGTCTATTTCTTTTACCTTTACACAAGATCAACAAACTATAGTTGTTGGTTCCTCTTCCGTTGTTCATCAATCCAATCCCATATCAGTCTTTTCACCACCTTCATTCACTTTCACAACAGGTTCATCAACCTCATCCACCTAAGGAGCAGTTAATAAAGGTGTAAATATGGCAGCACCAACTTTCTTAATGAATAGATATGCACCACTTAATATTCCACAACCAATGAATTCCATGCCTCAATAATACCTTAGATTACTTCCTCCTTTCACTGGAGAAGATGAAGTAACTACATTACAACATTTGCCTTTGTTTTGCGCTTTTGCTGAAAATTTAAATGTAGAACATATTGATGTTGTAATGAGACTATTTGTGCAGTCCCTAAATGGAGAGGCTATAAAATGGTTCAAAGGTTTACCAAATGGTTCAATTAATAGCTGGGAAGAGTTAAAAAATCAATTCACTTAGATATGGGGAGAAAAGAGAGATCATGGTTACTCATTGACAGAGTTTAATGCAATTAAAAGAAAGCCTAATTGAAACATTTCTGAGTTTGTTAAGAGATTCAAAAAATTGTACAATAGTTTACCTGTAGAGATGAAGCCCCCTCCTGTTGGAGAAAGGGTAGTTTTTGCTAGAGATTTTGAAGACGATTTTAGCTTACACTGAGCCTAGAGGAGATCCCCTAATATGGAATAGATACACACAAATGCGTTGGAAATTGAGGCTTGTTTGGTGTGGAGCCTGATTATCTTGTTTACTTTGTATCACAACATTGGACCCCTGTACCTTAAATGGGGCGAAAACGCCGCCCGTAAATTAATCGCTGTCGTGGGGGGTCCAGGGGGGGTGGCAGCAAATTTATGGAGCCCCCCCTGGTGGGGGGTTCCAGGGGCAGCACCCCCGAAGCTAAAAATAGATGTAAATTTGCCTTGTAAAAGTATAGTTATTTCTAGTCAATCTGGGCCATTCATTATGAAAATGATCTGACGGTAGAAGTTATGTTTAGTTTAGGGTTTTTTGCCCTAGAAGCCAACCCCTCGCTTTTATGAGGGTATTGTATTGCGGCTATGTATTGTATGTGTATTCTCGGAGCAAGAAACAGAGAGGGAGACTGTGAGAGAGAACAGAGGATATTACAGTAGATCTGTTGTAGGTTTTGTCTCTTCATTTTGTTGGATAATAGAAAGGAAGGACTGGCTGTTCGGGGTGGACGTAGCCCAAACTGGGTGAACCACGTATATCTGTGTCTCTCTGGTTTTATGTGTTTTGTGTGCTTGTATTTTCCGCATATTTTATGTGTTGCATTGCTTTGTAATATTTAATTTTCTAACAACTGGTATCAGAGCCGAAGGTATATTTGGCTGATAAACTTGCAGGAAAGAAGGGTTCCTAGTTCGAGTGGGAGCAATGGTGGAAGATGCTAAGTTTAGGGTCGAGAAATTTAACGGCCAAAACTTCCCGCTGTGGAAGATGCAGATGGAAGATTATCTATATCATAAATATTTGTACCTACCATTGAGCGGAAAAACAAAGACGCTGACAGCTATGACAGACGCAGAATTGGAGATTCTCGATAGAAAGATACTCGGAACAGTACGGTTGTGCCTTGCGGCGTCACGCTTCAATATTTTGAAGGAAACAACAACAGAGGGTTTGATGCAGACGTTGGCGAAACTATATGAAAAACCCTTGGCCTCAAACAAGGTATTTCTTATGAACGACTATTTAATATGAAGATGTCGGAAGGTGGATCTGTTGCAGACCATTTAAATGAATTTAATACAGTTACCAGTCAGTTAAGTTCTGTAGGGGTAAACTTTGATGATGAAGTTAGAGCTCTGTTATTCTTATGCTCATTACCAGAAAGCTAGAATGGTTTAGTTATGGCCATTAGTAACTCTGTCTCCGGATCTAGTACTTTAAAGTTTGATGATGTTGTCGGTGCTATCCTTAGCGAGGAAATGCGATGGAAAAGCTCCGGTGAGACATCGAGCAATGCTTTGAGTGCAGAGTCTAGGGGAAGAAGAATGGAAAGAGGAAAGAGCTCGGGATATCGCAGTAAATCAAGGAAAGGCAGATCCAAGTCTAGATCAGGGATAGTGTGCTGGAAATGTGGAAAGAAAGGACACCTAAAGAAAGACTGTAGATCTCGAAAGCGAAAAGAAGGAGACACACAGCAAGAAAACAATGATGAAGCAAATGTGACAGGTGATGTGTTACAAGATGCTTTGATTCTTTATTTCGAAAATGTTACTGATTCTTGGGTTGTAGATTCAGGGGCTTCATTCCATGCCACACCTGATAAGAAATATTTTCATGACTATGTTCAAGGAGATTTTGGACAAGTTCATTTGGGTGATGATAAACCCTGTAAAATTTTTGGAATGGATAAAGTTCTTGTAAAACAACAGAATGGAAACCAATGACTACTAAAGGAGGTAAGGCATGTTCTAGATCTGAAGAAAAATCTGATTTCAACAGGGCAGTTAGGTAGTGAAGGTTGTGTGACAACTTTCATAGATAAAGCTTGGAAGGTCACCAAAGGAGCTCGGGTAATAGCAAAAGGCGAAAAGGTTGGTACATTGTACTTATGCAATGGTATTTCTAACTCTGTTAATGCTTTAACTTATAAAGGAGTAGATGCAACATTATGGCATCATAGGCTTAGACACATGAGTGAGAAGGGGATGAAGATTCTTCACTTAAGAAATTTGTTGCCAGGTTTGAAGAATGTTGTTTGGATTTCTGTGAGAATTGCATTTATGGAAAACAGAAGAGATTCAGATTTCTCAGAGTTGGGAAAGAAAAGAAGAGTGAAAATTAGAGCTTGTGCATACAGATGTATGGGGACCTGCTCAGGTATCATCTCTCAGTGGCTCTCGTTATTATGTTACTTTTATTGATGATGCAACTAGAAAAACCTAGATTTATTGTATTCAGAATAAATCTGATGTATTTGATACTTTCAAGAAATGGAAAGCTTTGGTTGAGATTGAGACAGGAAAGAAGTTGAAGTGTCTCAGATCGGACAATGGAGGTGAGTATTGCAGCAAAGAGTTTGATAGGTACTGTTCAGAGCATGGAATTCGTAGAGAGAAGACAGTTCCAAGAACACCACAAGAAAATGGTGTGTCAGAAAGGATGAATAGAACAATCATGGAGCATGCAAGGTGCATGAGATTGCATGCGGGATTGCCTTTACAATTTTGGGCAGATGCTGTAGATACTGTTGTTTATCGAATAAACAGAGGGCCTTCAAGTTCCTTGGATGGTGGTATTCCAGAGGAAGCATGGATAGGTAAAAAGGTAAACTAATATTTTTTAAAGCCTCTTGGTTGTGAGGCCTTTGTCCATATTAATAAATAAAATAGAACAAAGCTTGAGGCAAAATCAAAGAAAAGTACCTTTATTGGATATGGTGTTAATGATTTTGGTTATCGCTTATATGATTATGAAAATCACAAAATCATTAGGAGCAGAGATGTAATATTCAATGAAAAGGTCTTGTATAAGAATTAGTTGCAGGAAAAGAAACATGAAAAAGAAAGCAAGGAATACACAATTCTTGAAAGTGCACCGAATTCAGAATGGCGAGCATTGTGCAGTCATTTAGGTTCCGAGCCAATCTGAGAACTTTGATTTTTGAGCATAAAACTGAGCCCCTATCATTCCTCCCAACTAGAAGCCTTTTGGACACCAAAATCTCTTTCATTACTGAACATGTGGATGAGGGTACAGTTCCCTCACCCTTGTAGTCTCAATCCACTGGAATTTTCCCATTTTCATCAATTTGAGCTTTTCACATAAACTAGAATTTTTCCTTGACTATGGAGACCTTGTCTTGCTATTGTAGACACCGTCATGTTGAAATTTCACTGAATTTGCAAAACATCAAGTTATCCTTGAAGAAACAAACGTGTTTCCACCTTGGTCATCAATCAAAGAAAACTTGAAAATGATGAGATTCTTTGTATATTAATTTGGAGAAAATCTCTTGAATATGCCAATAATAGGTTTTGTTGCAAAATTGATGGCATTAAATCAGCATGAGGAGATATTCTATCCTAGTTTGGTGTGATAGAATTAATTATTCAGTTTCTTCTCTCTTCTATAAATTGTAAGCCTGTAGAGGCAAAACATATGAGATGTGAGGTGTGTGAAGAGGAAGTGCAGATGAGTAATTATGCTGGTGTAATCTCTTATTGATGATTAAGATTGTCGATAGCTCTGTTTGGTGGATGTAGCCTAGATTGGTTGGGTGAACCACGTAAATTCGTTGTCTCCATTATTTGATTGTTGTGTGTGTTTATTGTTTTTCCGTTGCGCTACTTTGACAATTGGTATCAGAGAATTTCAAGTTGAAGATCTGTGATTGAAATCGAGCAATCTGTGAGGAAGACTTGTTGCTTGATCTGCGATGTGAAGTTGTGTTGATCGGCAGCCAAGCGTGGATGACCTGTTCTGCGTGCCTGTGTTAACATTGAACAACAGAGTCGTTGTTTGAACAGCGCATGAATGAACAGAGCCGTTCGGGAGCATTGAACCGTAAGACAGTGAGTCGTGAGCTCCCGTCGTGTGAGCACAGAAGAAAAGGCTGCGTTAAGGCTGCATTAAGAGTTGTTGGAGCTGCGTGGACCATGGAATATTCCTTTGCTGGCAGCATTAAGAGTGGAGAGCCCTGCGTTCGGAGCAGAATTTTGGGCCTGCAGATCATAGCAGGTGTTAACGTGTGAGGGCCAGCATTCAGGGCCGAGTTATTCCATGAGGGCTGGGTCAACAATTGTCGTTGAAATGGTGGTCGATTGCACAAAACGGTCAACGACTTGTGAACGGTGAAGGCCTTTATTCACATGCCATTTTAAATCGATTCGTATTGAAATGTGAAACGAAGATTTGTGTATATGCCATTTTAAATCGATTTATATCTGAAATGCCTATTGTATTTATATATGAAATCGAATTATTGTATTCATTTAAATCGATTTATATTGTAGTATGCCATTGAAATGCCAATATGCCATCATATTAGGTAGGGTCTAGGGCCTAATTTTTTTTATTTTTTTTAAAAGGGCAATTTTTAATCAAAATTAATAATTTTGATTAAAATAAAAATCTTCATTTATTAAGATTTGAAATTGGAAATTTTTGACACAAGCTACTCAATATGGCAAAAACTCAAAGTGCTCGATTTGAGATCGAGAAGTTTGATGGGAAAAACAACTTCGAGATCTGGAAAGTTAAGATGCACGATCTACTCATACAATAAGGTGTGGCAAAGGCGCATTTGGGAAAATCCAAACAACCTTACACCATGACAGATGACGAATGGAGTGACATCGATAACATAGCACTGAGTGGCATACGGTTGTGTTTGGCGGATGATGTGTTATTTAACATCGTGTCAGAGAAAACAGCTACTAGTTTATGGACAAAGTTAGAGAAGTTGTACATGACAAAATCCTTAACAAATAGGATTCTTTTGAAGAGACAGTTGTACAGCTTGCACATGAAGGAAGGTACGATGATAACTGATCATTTGAATACCTTTAATACTCTCTTGGTGCAGTTAGAAAGTGTAGAAGTAAAATTTGATTCAGAATATAAATTTTTAACTTTATTATGCTCTTTTCCCGAGTCATGGGATCATTTTGTTACTTCTATAAGTCTTAGTTCATCAGAAACCCTTGAATTTGATGATGTTGTTGAAGCTATGTTTTCTGAAGAAACCAGGAAGAGGTAAAATTTAGAAACCTCTACATCAGAAGCAATGATGGTTAGAGGTCGATCTAAAGAAAAACGCTTCAGTCAGAAGAACAACTCTCGGTTAAAATCGAAAGGGAAGAAGAGTAAGCTAAAATGTTGGTTTTGCGGCAAATCGGGACATTTGAAGAAGGACTGTTGGAAGAGGCAGCAAACATCCAAAGGAGACTCTTCAACAAAAAATAAAGAGGCAAACACGACAGATACAGGTTTAGTTTCAGCATCCGGTTCAGGTATAAGTGATGAAGTTCTATTAGTTAATTTGTTAAATCATGATCAACATTGGCTATTAGATTCTGGTGCGTCCAATCACATGTGCATTCATAAAGAGTGGTTTAAATATTATAAATCAATCAATGATGGAGTTGTTTACATGGGTAATGATTTTTCATGTAATGTTGTGGGAATTGGAAGCATCCAGATTAAAATGTTTGATGGGACAAACAAAATATTAACTGATGTAAGACATGTGCCTGAACTCAGGAAAAATATTATTTCTCTAGGAGTGTTAGACACAAATGGATATAAAACTTTTATTCAAGGTGGAGTAATGAAAATTTATAAAGGAATCCTATTAGTAATGAAAGAAAAGAAGGTTGGAAATATTTTTCAGTTAGAAGGAAGAACAGAGTCAGATCATGCTTCTATTGTATCTGAAAACGACAGTGATTCTATTCGACTATGGCATCAATGGTTGGGCCATATGAGCGAAAGAGGATTAAAAATTTTATCTGATCATATGTTACTTCCTAGTTTAAAATCTTCTAAGTTATATTTCTGCAAACATTGTATATATGGGAAACAAAGCAAGTAGAAATTTAAAACTAGAAAACATACTAGTAAGGGAATCCTTGTTTATATCCATTCTGATGTTTGGGGTCCATCCCCTACAACCTCATATGGAGGATCATCATATTTTTTATCTTTTATAGATTATTTCTCTAGGAAAGTATGGGTCTACATGTTAAAAATAAAGTCTGATGTATTCAGAGTTTTCAAGTAGTTTAGAGCATTAGTTGAAAACATCACTGGAAGAACCATTAAATGTTTAAGAACTGATAATGGCGGTGAGGTTACTTCAAAGGAATTTTATAATTATTGCAAGGAAGCTGGGATCGAAAGGCATAGAACTACTACTTATACTCCTCAACAAAATGGAGTTGATGAATGCATGAACAGGACTCTTTTAGAAATAGCAAGAAGTATGCTGAGTAACGCCAATTTCCAGAAGGAATTATGGACAAAAGCAGTATCTATGGCTTGCTATTTGATAAATTGATCACCATCAACTGCAATAGGATGAAAAATTCCTAAAGAGGTATGGAAAGGTCATCCTTGTGATTATTCTAAACTGAAAGTTTTTGGTTGTGATGCATATGCTCTAATTTCGAAACATTAGTGTTCTAAATTAGATCCTAAATCAAAAAGATATATCTTTGTTGGATATGGTGATGGGATTAAAGGATACAGGTTGTGGGATCCTACAACTCACAAGATCATCATTGACAGAGATTTTAAATTCAATGAATCTTCACTTGATAATCCAGATGTAGATAATAAATTGAAACAGGAAAATGTACCTAAGTTTCAACATATTCAGTTTGAAACCAGTTCAAATAATGATGATAGTCTAGATGAACAAGTTTCAGATGCAGATCATGAAGAAGTTCCTATAGATAATAATAATAAAATTGTGGAAGAACCAGAAACATCTTTAAGGAGATCCACGAGAATCAGACGTCCTCCTAAAAGGTATGATGATTATGTTACTTCAATTGCTTTAACCACTAATGATGATGAACCTTTATGCTATCCGGAAGCTGTAGAAGGTTCTAACAGTAATAAGTGGAAAGAAGCTATGAAGGATGAGATGAAGGCATTAGATAAGAATGCCACATGGGATTTGGTGGAACTTCCTAAAGACAGAAAAAATGTGGGATGTAAATGGGTTTACAAATTGAAAATGGGTGTTGATGATAAAGAAGACAGGTACGAAGCAAGGCTGGTCGCAAAAGGTTTTTCTCAGAAAGCGAGAATTGACTTTCATGAGATATTTTCACCAGTTGTTAAAATTGTTTCAATTCGGATTATCTTAGCATTAGTTGATTTACTTGATTTAGAATTACAACAACTAGATGTTAAGACTGAATTTTTACATGGAGATCTAGATGAAGAGATTTATATGGAACAACCTGAAGGGTTTTTTCAAAATCGTAACAAGAAATTTGTCTGCAGGCTCAAGAAATCATTGTTGGTCTAAAGCAGTCACCTCGAAAATGGTACAAGAAATTTGATTCTTTCATGATGAGCCAAAATTATATAAGAAGTGAATATGATAATTGTGTTTACTTTAAGAAATTAAGTAATGGCTTATTCATTATCTTAGTGTTATATGTTGACTATATGCTTTTAGCAAGCAAAATCATAATTGAGATCAACAGGTTAAAGGCTTAGATGGCTAGGACGTTTGATATGAAAGATCTAGGATCAGCAAGACAGATTTTGGGCATGGAGATTTTCAGAGACAGGAGCAATGGTAAGTTGTGGTTATCACAAGAGAATTATATTGAGAAAATACTCTTAAGGTTTGGTATGAACAATGTGAAACCAGTTTCATTCCCTTTATCTTCCCATTTTAAGCTTTCTTCAAGTTTATGTCCTAACACAAATGAAGAAAAGGAATATATGTCTCGAATACCTCATGCTAATGCAGTAGGAACTTTGATGTATGCGATGGTTTGTACTCGACCAGACATTTCACATGCAGTTGGGGTTGTTAGCAGGGATATGCAAATCCAGGGAAAGAACATTGGTTAGCAGTGAAATGGGTGCTTCGGTATCTGAGAGGCACAAGTGATTATTGTATCACTTATAACAGAAGTAGTGATTTAGTTTGCAGATATGTTGATTCCGATTTTGCAGGTGATTTGGATAAGAGAAAGTCAACTTCAGGATATGTCTTTAATCTTTAATCTTTTTTCCTATGTCTTCTTTGTCAAATTTCTTTGGCCCAGCGACATCTTTTTTCCATCACTGCTCAACACTAATGTTGACTGCTGTAAATCTTTCACATCTTGTTTACCTCCTTTCAAAGGCAACCTGTTAGAGTCCTGAAACATCTTATTACAAGCATTAGCAACTTCAATGAAATCAAATTTTTCATTCGATGCATCTTTTTGAAAGGTCTCATTCAAAACATCTCTATGGTTGATCATTAACAAAGTCAAATTTTGACTTGCATTCACTATTCTCCTCATTTCTCCTGCATGTATAAGAGACAAAATTATATTTTTCTTATGTGATCTAACTATGTATTCAATTACATCCTTAAACAAGAAATACTTATTCTCATTGCTATAAAATATTGCTTTCCTATCATTAAGATAAGTACTTCCCAAAACAATACCTGAAATCTCAAGTGGCACTACATCAAGTTCAGCATTGTCAAGAAAGTTTGAATTGATTGCAAACCTTAGGATGCACTTCCTCGTTACCTGAAAGTTTTCATTCTTTCATATCCACCCTAAAGGATAAGGTCTTGGATGTGTAATAGCTTCAAGATTTAACTTCTTAACTAAGTCTTCAGAAATCAAATTAGCTTGAGAACCACTATCAAATAGTGTGTCTATCTTGGTATGTTTTGAAACGACTCTAATATGAAAGATTTCAATTCTTGTATCTTCATCTTGAGTTACATTGGAACAACTTGAAGAAATAGTGCTTGCTATGTTCTTACCTTTCAAACCCATTGTTGTAATCTTGGTTTCATCTCTTGAATCTGAACCTAAGTCATGTTCAATTATTGCAACAGTTTTCCCCTTCTCTTTGGCTTTAAGTTTGTTTGGCTTCAACTCTGGATGGAGTTTCCAACAATGGTCTTCATCATGGCCATTCTTCAAACAATGTTTACATGTGTGTTTCTCTTTCTCTATTTTGATAGAACCATTTTTCTTTCCTCTTCCATTAAACTTTCCCTTTCCTTTACCCTCATACTCAAGCATACTATCACTTTTCTCGTCTGCACTATGTTTCTCTCTTACTTCTAGATGTATGGCTTGAACGCAAACCTCATCTAAGTTTGTGGGGTTGAACATGAGAATAGTATGTCTAAGATAATTGTGCAAACCCACAATATAATTTAACAAAGTTTCTTGAGAATACAAATTAACACCCAAAATAAGATCTCTTCTCCTAAATTCATGAGTATAATCTTGCACACTTTTCCCTTTCTATCGTCTAAAATTTTTCCAGTCCATAATGGCTTTTTGCATGTAATCTAGAGGATATAATTTCCCTTTAATGGCAGCAATAAAATTTGACCAATACATTGAGATATTATCGTGTTTCTTAATCTCCTCTTGTGTCTTTTCTTCCCACCATACAAGTGTTGATCCATCCATTCTCAATGAAGCCAATTGAATCTTTCTGTCATCCTCTTGAAGGTTATAAATTCTGAAATAAACCTCCAATTGACCAATCCAATTATCCTGCTTCTCTGCATTCACTTTGCCATTTTACATTGGAAGCTCAAATTTAACATCAAGTTTAAGAAAGGGTGATTTTCCATCTCCTTTTGAAGTATGTGTATGAAAATATAGTAGGGTTGTGGTAGTGGAAGATGATGATGATGAAGGTGAAGATGGTGGCGAGGATGATGGTGGAGTGGATGGTGGATTCTTACCATCTCCATGGCCTCCTCCTCCCGGATAACCCTTTCCTCTTGGAGGCCTTGAACTCTCTCCTTGCCTCCTTACATTCCTTTCCTCATAGAGGACTTTAACCATCTCAGTAATGTCAAAGAAGGCATTCCTGAATGCTCTCTCATCTTCTATCATGATATGTTCTCCTTCATGTGACACACTCACTGAAGAATCAACTTCAACTTGAGTATGTGTCGGTGTTGAAGACTTGGAAACCTTTCCCTTCTTCCTCTTGACCCAACTGGAGGGCTCTCAACCAGCTTCCCTTCTCCTCTTTCGAGTTTTAACCTTGTAAGCATGACACAAACTTGCAAACAATTAGATCTCTTATTACACTAAAAAAGCTAAATAACTTGAGCTTTGATACCAAAAAATATCTAAATGGAGTATGCTAGTGTTGATGTGCTAATTACTCTTTCAGATTATAAATTCAACGTCTTATGGGTGTTTAAGGGTTCAAGGTTTCTTGCAACTTATCAAGTCTCATGAGTGTTTTTCTTGTCAACTTAGTGAGCAATTTAACAGAAAAAACAAAGTTGAACAAAAACAAATAAAGTATAGAACATCACCATACATAACATTAACATAGGTATTTGGTGAATGAGTTCACCCCTCCTGAGCTACATCTCCTTGGTCTAGCTTCCATGTCTTGGGCCTCTATATTATGCTCAAATTGTCAAATTGACCTGATTACAATGCTCTTTTTCTCTAGTAACCTACTCCAATGAGTCCATAATAGATCAAAATGGTCAGCTAGCCTCTTTTTGAGCCTGAATTGGTTGAAAATTTCAAAAGTTGTGGCCTTCAATTTTCCCCACTATTTTAGGCCCTAAACTAGCTAAATGTAGATAGAACTGGAAGTTTCCGCCAAATTAGAAGGTCTGCCAATTAATCTGCAATTAATTTCTAAGTGGTGATTAGCATTATTTAAGCACAAATTACGTGCTTAAGTTAATCCACATTTAACTTTCGGATTTGCGCAAATTAAGTATCGATTAGGTTAAATAATTCGTGGCTTAAGTTTTAAACTCCACTTAAGGTCTAGAGCTCCCGCAGGTGGTCACATATAACATTTCTATGGAGTGGGGCTGGCCCTTCTTTACCCCCACCATAATACATAGTTGAATTCAAATATACGTGGAGTCCTATACATGTTAAGACTCATGTAGTAGGCAGGATGGTAATGCATCGCGTTGTGTGTTGGGAGGTTGTAAGGCCGAACCCCAGTGCCTCCACCCAAAACTTGACCAAAAATTTACAACACCATTTCAACCTTGAGAGGGGGGGGGGGGCACGTGGCGGCCCTAGGCTGCACCACGTGTCCTCTCCCCATTGGACCGAACTTCAACCCAATAAAAACTCAACACATCACCCACCATCTAGACCAGTGCCATGATGCCACTTGGAAGCTTCCCATTTGCCTAGAGAAAATTCCAAAAAAAATGAGCATGCACAGTTAACATGCCACGTCATCAATACGGACAGTTAACTGGGCATCTGACTGTATTTTTTTTTAATTTATCTGTTTATCAAAGTGAACAGAACTCGTTTCTGGGAGCATACGGTGACCATTTTTCGTGAAACGAAGTGCATCGGATTCAGAATGGCGAGCACTATGCGGTCATTTAGGTTCTGAGCCAATCTGAGAACTTTGATTTTTGAGCATAAAACTGAGCCCCTGATCATAAATAGATAGAAATTATTATTTTTTGGTTGGCCTAATTCATAGGTATTTGAAATTTGAATCTCATGCTTTTAAATAATAGTTTATAACAAGGTGATTGTGAATTGAGTTACATTCCATGAGCTAAAAATTTTTATTTTTTTTAATATGTGAAAAATTTTAAATTACTTCAACTAAAACTTTGATATAAATTTTCAAGAAATTAGATACAATATAACGATAAAAAAAATCAACTATATATATATATATATATATATATATATATATATATATATATATATATATATAAACTTTGATATAAATTTTAAATTAGATACAATATAATGATAAAAAAAATTTAACTATATATATATATATATATTTCAAAACTATACATAAAGAAATCCAAAAAAATTAAAATACAAATTCATCAATATATGCATTTTTAGACCTTCGTTTTTTCTTTCTAAATGAAAAGTCAGAAATTTGATTCTTGCATATGCTTTATAATCACACCTTATTTTTATTTTCACTATTGAACAAATATATCAAATAGATAAATAAAAATAATTTAATTATTTCTTAAATAATATTTTAGTATTTAAATTTTTCCTTATTGTAAAAAAACTTTCCACTAATATTGTAAAAAATATATATATACAAAATGTAGTTTAGTATTTTTTTATATTAATTTATTGTTAGGCATTAAGATTTTGGTAAATATTTTCATCTAGTAATTAGAAACCCATGAATGCATTATTAAGAAACCAAGTAATATTAGTAATTGATATCATTTCAAACTAAGGAATAACGACTATGTGATTTATCTTCCTCACTTAATAGAGATATAAATGAATAAATTATGAAGGAGGTTGAAAGAGTACCTTTAGCATAAACTTTAATTTAACCTAAAAATCCATTTTCATGCCCCTGTAGTCACCCAAATTGGAGGTTGACGTAGTGCACCGAGATGGCCTATCACTATAGGTTTGTGGTGCATCGTGACTCATTTCATCTCATCGATTTTCTCAATATGAAACTATGTGATTCCATACTACAACTTACTTTTTATATTTCACGATTATTAAAATTAATAATTTTAACACTTATTGAAGTATGTAGATAATCATTCCATACAATTATGCCTTAACATAACCACTATGCAAATTATATGAATGAAAGTAATCTTATATAATCAACAACCCAGTTGGTCTAACAATTGTCAAATATTCAAATGTGTTACAACCAAGTGAACTCTAGTCTCGTATAAAAATTTAAAAATTATAAGAGCACACAATTCATACAAACCTATCCCCAAATTTCCTATTTTTTTTACTACCATCGACCACAACTTTGTCATAGATCAAAATTGTTTCACTTGATAGAAATAGCAAGTACCCTCGTATGCATGTAATGTATGATGAGTTAAGTTAAGTGAAGGAAAGAAAGTTAATTCTAATATTCAAGTGAATTGGAGTTAGAAAGTTAATGCCTTGTTAAGAAAAGCCAAGTTAAGGAAAAGAAAAATGTTGATTTATGTTGAAGTGAAGTTAGAAAAGTTTAGTTAAAGATTCAAGTCATATTTTGCATCAGGAAAAGAAAGTTAGAGTTTGCATGATTCCATATTTAGAAATTTTAGTGCTTATATACTCATGGTTGGGTCATTGTAATGTGAAGTAAGAAAAGAGAATAGTAGCAACTCGGTGGATGTATATGAGATAATAATTAACGAATAGAATGTCTTTATTCAAACATAAGCTTGTGTACTTATTTGTCTTGTGTTTGCATGTTTATCTTTGCTTGTAAATAACAAGTGGTATTAGATCAATGTTTAGCAAAGTTTCAAAGGACAAAAGGAGTTAAGAAGGTTGTGAGTTACTTCCACTAAGATCCTTGGCTATTGTGAGTAGCCCACAAATCAAAGTTTGCATCCATTGGTCCATAAGTAGAAACTAGATCTCGTTGGGAGTTTGAAAACCAAACTAGTAAAATATTAGGGTGAGTATCCTACAGAGCCACCACCATATCAAGATGAAAAAGCCACTGCTACTGACCAAAGAAGGTGTCTCCACTGTAAACCGTAGCCATGAACCTCCATATGAATCTTCATAGAAGAGCTTAGCAAAGTTGCTTGTAGTTGTTGAGAACCACCATTAAATTGAAGGTTACAATGTTTAGTTTTAAAGATAATCAAGTGTATACGACGTTCATTTATAGAAGTTTGACACAATAAGGAAATAAGACATAAAACAAAAGAAAGACAATAGTCATGGGTCACAAAGCAATATTGAATAAAATCAATAAAAGCAATCGAAAGGAAGAGCCAAATTATTTCTAAGAACTCATAAAGGTTCTCGCCACAATGAGGGCATCTAAAAGACAAGTAGATGAAGTAGAAAAATTTGAGGATGAACGGATCAGGATAGATCTGGTAACACTTCCAAAATTTACTAGTAAAAATTTTAATTTTGGGGAACTATCAAAATGAAAACTTTTCTTCGATGTTAAGATTTGATTCAGTATCGGTCTAATAACCCATATGCTGAAGTATGTGATGCCTTAGTATTGAAACTTATAAAACATGCATTGGATTAGAAGTCATTTTTCATGGTAGGAAAATCTACATCTTCCTAGGAAGCATGGAAGATCCTGGAAGTAGAATTCGGTATAAAGGAAAGTGACATAAAGTATAAAATTATGTTACAGTTTGTTGAAGAATCAATAGAAATTCAATTGCATGTCTAAGAGTAAATGAGAAAGACTCTAGGAGGAAACAGAGCTTGGAGAATATCACTCAAATGTGGATGATGGTCATAAACACTATAAAAGTGAAACCCATGATGCAGCCATGCATATGGATGAAGAAGACACAAAAAATATTACAGAGTGAGAAGTTGAAGCCTCTAAGTGTGAAGTAGAACAAGAGCATATAGATGCTCGAGAACCCCATTGTAACATGGATGGTGAAGATGATGGTGAATCCCACTGTGATGAGACACATGTGTATGGTGATTGCAAAGTGAGTTGTGAATTGGTGAATCCAACAATAGACCTTGTTTATTATGGTGACGCTTCCAATAAAGAAATGAATAACATGTGCGATCTAGTTGGTATGATTGTAGTTGATGATGACCTCATTGCATCATATTTTGAGGCATTTAATTTTGAGAATAAAAAATACAGTTTTTCATATGAAGTAATTTTTTGTAGAGGACAAAGTGCATCTCTCATGAATCCAACAACAAATGATGAATTTGGTGCAGTTGAAATTGTTAATGAGCACATGCATGCTCAAATATCTCATCATGGAGTGGATTAAAATTATGTTGATGAAATTTGTGGTCTCTTTTTAAACAATTATTGATTGTGGAAATATGGAAAGTGCCATGTTTGATGAAGAATTGAAGGTTGAAGCTACCACTGTAGCAGCATGTTATGAAGCAATAGTTATAATTTCTCATGAAGCAGTGTGTGATCTAGTAACATTTGATGATTAAGAAGAGGATAAAGTGATTCATGAGTTTTGGATGAGAACATCCACTAACAGCATAACAATGGAAGATAACCTCAATGAAGTTGAAGAGCAAGAGAAGAAAGAAGCAGAGAAATATCTCACTTCAAAGCATAATGAAGATGTTTTTAACATTGATTTTGAGTGTGCAAATAGATAGGAAAATAGTCCAATTACAGTTATAGCTGAAAGATAAGATGAAGAAAAAGATATAGGAAAGGGCATGGAAGTTTCTGAAGATGAAGAAGAAAGCATTGAAAAAAAAATTCAACAATGGAATCAAGAAAATATCAAATTATTTTATCAAGACATATGGCAGAAATAAGATCAAGAATATGAAGCTCAAGAAGCATGGAAAAGTTCATAGTTTGAAGATGAAGAGTCGTGGTAGTAGTCCATGAGTGAAAAAATATTTCAAGAGTAAGTTATAGAAGATAGGCTCTGAAAGCATAAATTTTTGTAGCAACAGTGAATAAATATGGAGCTTACATCAAGAAAGTGCAACTAAAAGTGAAGCAGTTTCAAGGGTTTAGAATATGAAAGAAATGAAAAAGAAAAAATGGGATTGTAAAACAAAATGTGAGTCAATTTTTTATTGCATGCATAGCATGCATAGTTGAGTCGCGATTAAGTTAAGGTTAAGTCATATGGTCGTAATTAAGGAGGAGTTTTACAAATAGTAACTACTCTTGTATGCATGCAATGCATGAGAGTAGAGTTAAGTTAAGGAAATCAATTCGAGTCTAATATTAGAAGTCAAGTGAGCCAGAGTTATAATGTTAATGCTTTGTCTAGAAAAATTGAGCCAAGAAAAAGAAAAATGTTGAGTTAGGTTGAAGGAATGTTAGAAAATTTTAGTTAAAGCATGAAGTCTTAGTTTGCATGAGGAAAGGAAATTTAGAGTCTGCATGATTCTATATTTAAAAATTTCGATGTTTATATACCTGTGGTTGGGCCATTGTAATGTGAAGCAAGAAGAGAGAATATTTGTACCTCGGTGGATGTATATGAGAGAAATGAATATAAATTCTTTATTCAAGAAAAATATTGTGTATTTATTTGTCTTATGTTTGCATGCTTATCTTTTCCTATGACTAACAAGAACTTATATCCCTACACTTTTCCATGTAAAAAAATTGTGTCATGACTTGTGCAATGACCCACAAAATCATGCTAGACATTGGGTTATTCCACACTATCCAAACCCATATAAACTTATGCATTTCCCCTCCCCCCACTTCACCAACTCTTCATCTCCCATTGGCACTTATAATCCAAATGGTACTTGGTCAAATGCTTGTTGCCTTAGCCAACTCTCTTGTCACATTTACAAGCAATCGTTCCAAATTGAATAAGGTTGCATCCTTCCATTTCAAAATGGTCAATGTTCTGTATTACATACTTCACCCAAATGATAGTTTGGCCCAACCTATCTCAATAGTCATATGTTCCCCTTTGTGCTCACCTGACTCATGCATTATCCCGTCATGTCCACTCTAGATGATTCAACTCATTCTAATGGGTGTCTGTCTACATGCTTGCATGCTACCTCATTTGTTCATCCCATGTACTACATATTACCCTTGTCTTTATACTATACTATTTAAATCATCTTGTATGATCCCCTTGATGCTTCACATGCCGTAAAAAAGGCAAAAACATTTCTAAGGATTGTGCTTGTTATCATTCCATCATATGTTTACTACTCTCATTTACCCAATATGATTATTCTAAGTGTCTTTCCTATCATTCCAGGTCTGTAACTCTGAATCAAATTATGTTTTGCATTAAGAGAGAATATGAATATATACAAGCAGATGGAGACTATTGGGTTTCATCTCCCAATGTCTCTTCATCTTCTAACTTCCTTTATTTTTTTCTAATTACAATATTTACATATTTTTTCATAATCCAAAAGATTGGGTGTTAACATTTCCCCCCTTAATCTGAAGGGATGTTGGTGAGTCCAAACATCATTCTGAATATTTCAAACTTTTCCCTTCCAAGCGCTTTTGTGAAGATGTCTGCAATCTACTCATTTGTGGAACAATGTCGTAGATGGGTTGTTTTGGCCTCAACATGATGTTGAATCATATGGTATTTTTTATTGATGTTCTTCGTTCGATCATGGAAATATTGGTTCTAGTCCAACTTTATTGTAGAAGTGTTGTTAATAAAAACAGGAGTTGAATGTACTTGTTTCACCTACAAATCTTCCAAAATTTTCCTGAGCCACACAATTTCCTTTGTTGCTTCAGTCGTTGCAACATATTCTACCTTAATTGTGGAATCCATTGGAACTAAATTTTTGTGTGACCTTGAGCAGAAAACTCCTGATCCAAGACTCATAACATAACCTGAAGTAGATATTATGTTTCCTTTATCTCCATCAAAGTCTTAATCAGAGTATCCAATTAAGATGAAGTCACCCACCTATGTATACTTGAGTCTAAAGTCTTGAGCTCCCTTTAAGTACTTTAGGACTCTTTTTTGCAGAATACCAATGACCCTCACATAGGGTACGCTCACATTCAAACAATAAGCAGGCTCAACCTATTTATAACTATGAAGTAGGTGATTTCCTAACATACTTTTTGTGGCCCTAACGACCTTATCTTGTCAAGAAGAGAAGTACCTATTAAGTTATGGAAGGTTCAACAAGACACCTCCTGGGTCTTTCCAATACAAAACATTGTCTAAAATACAATATTTTGAAGTGTTGCAGTACTTAAACAATATCAACATACCAAGGGAATGAAATGAAAATTTTAGATACCTGTGTCAACGATTCATCAACCTCCTCTTCGGAAAGTGTAGAAATCATATTTATGTCTAGGGAATGAAAATTAGATTCTGCCATCGACTTTTCACAACCCTGTCCCTTGATCACCTTTGTTAGTATGATCTCTAGATCATATTCAAGCATGGCTGCAATTTTTTTCCCTCGCCTCCCTTTGGGATCAGTTTGGATCAACACATCTTTCACCGCTGCATTCGGAACATAAGCTATGATGTGAGAGTGAAGGATTTATACCCCAAAGTCTTTCAATAATTTCACCAAGGCCAAAGCTTGTTTTTCAATAATGTTGTATCTCAACGCTGCATCTCTGATGGTCTGGCTAAAAAATGAAATTGGTTGCTCCATCTTTGAATCCTTTTTCTACATTAGTACAACAGCCAAAGAGTGCTTGGAAGCGAATGAAAATATAATGAATTCTAAAGCATAATTAGGGTTGATCAATGTGGGATCACATGTTAAAGAAAATTTGAATGAGTTGAATTATTTCTTTGCATCTTCTAACCATCTTACCTCTTTTTCCTTCTTCAACATATCTATCATATCTCTAAGGTGTTCAACGAGATTGGGGATGAATTTCCTCAAAAAAATTATCTTACCGTTGAATGACTGGATCTCCTTTTTGTTCCTTAGGAAGTCTAGCTGCCGAATTGCTTCGATCTTGGAGGGATCAATGCGGATGCCATATTATGAGATGATGTGCCCAAGTATTTTTCCCTCCTCCATGGCAAAAAAAAAATTCTTAGGATTCAGTGAGATGTCGAATTTTCTGCATTTTTGAAACATTATTCTCAAGTGGTGTAGGTGCTCATCATCTGATTATGAGAAGATGGTAACATCATCGAGGTAAAACACAATAAATACATCCTTCTCATTCGAGAAAGCAATGTCCATAGCCCGTTGAAATGTAACCCCTGCATTCTTGAGCCCAAATGGAATCTTGGCGTACATGAAGGTACCCCATGGCGTTGTAAATGATGTTTTCTCTTGGTCATCTTCATGCACCAAGATCTGGTTGTATCCTGAATACCTGTCGAGGAGTGACATCCTTGAAGCTCCAAATACCCTCTACAAGATGTGGTCCATCTTTGGCAAAGGATAATTGTCCTTTAAGGACACCTTGTTTAGATTTCTAAAATCTATTGAAAGACGAATCTCCCCTGTCTTTTTCCTTACCGGCACAAGGTTAGACATCCAATCTGAAAATTCAATAAGAACTATAATATCAGCTTTGTAAATTCTATTTACCTCTTTTTGGATCGATGGTAGCAGTTTAGGATTGATTCTCCTAAGCTTCTGATGGAATGGATTTTGATCTGGCTTGATTGGGATGGTGTACTGGATGATGCTTTTATTTTACACTTTTAAATCTGAATACACCCAAGTGAATACATCAGAAAAATCACCCAAGAGAGTTGTGTATTTACCTTTCAACTTAGGGGATAAAGACATTGATAACTTAACCATCTTGGGGTTATCTATTGTACCAATATTTACATCTTCAACAACTGCTTCTTTGGGGACCATTGTTGGATTTTTGGCGACATCATCATAACAAAATAACTCTTCCAAAGGTACTAGAACTCGTGGAATGTTATTTTCCTTTAGTTTTAGCACCTCAATTTCATCAGCTTCAATTACCTGATCATCTTCATTATACACATCATCAATATGGGAGTTAGCAAACTCCTCTTCCATCTGCAGAATTTTTTTATCTATTTATCATCCCAAAATACTTTCCAGTATCTCATATTTTCAGGGACAATCAGGTGATGTTTCACATGAATTTCAAACATTTTAGTAGCATGAATTGGAATTTTAAAATTTCTGGCTGTTGTGGCAAGTGAATCAGCCATAAAATTATGACTTCTACGAATCATAGACAACGTATATTCTGGAAAAATTTTAAGAATATCAAGAACAACATTACGATAAGCTCTCATTCTAGGATATTTGGCTAGGTACATCCCTTTTACCTATTTTATCACTAACTCGGAGTCACCATACACTGTAATTATTTTTGCACCTAGCCTTTTCAAAATTTGGAGACTGGTGATTAAGGCCTCATATTCTTCCTCATTGTTTGAACAATCAAAAGCTAGATTATAAGAACATAATTTTACATTCTGTGGGACTTTATATGACTTATGTATAGGGTTACGGATCCACATTAGGGGAATTTTGAGGTCTAAAATGGGCCTCATAAGAAAAATGTACAACAAAAATAAAATTTATAACAACCAATAGGATTCAAGATGATGATGTCAACCATGGGGGATGATTCACCATTTTTTAAATAAAAGGGTAAAAATATTAAAAAATAATAAAATAATAAAACTATTTTTCAACTCGCATTAACTTATCTCAAAATTTTTTACCAAATTTCTGCTCGTTGAAGTAAATTTAATTCCTCATCCAAGGAGTACCCATGTTGCATACTTTCGATGAACTCTACTACATGAAAAATGAGAAATACATAAAAAAACATGATTGTAATCACGTTTTTTTATGTATTTCTCATTTCTCGTGTAGTAGGACCCATCTAAAGTATGCAACATGGGTACTCCTTGGATGGGGAATTAAATTTCGCATCCAACGAGTACTCCCGCTCGAAATTTGAGTAAAAAATTTGGGAGATAAGTTAAAAATATGAGTTGAAAAAGTAGTTTTTCCATTTTTCCCTCTAAAATTTGATGATGTCATCAAATCTTATTTGATTTTTTCCACTATTATTTTATAATTTCCTTAGGAGGCCATTTTTAGACCTCAAAATTCCC
Organism: Pinus albicaulis; assembly: GCA_034641835.2. Taxonomy (NCBI): domain Eukaryota; kingdom Viridiplantae; phylum Streptophyta; class Pinopsida; order Pinales; family Pinaceae; genus Pinus; species Pinus albicaulis. The sequence continues at coordinate 1,130,699,136 of CM076572.1, read as the reverse complement.
CTAATTTATTCTGGTACCAACTCCATCTTTTCCCAAAGCACCATTGAAATCCATGGTCCAAAGACCACCCTCATCATCGGGAAGTTGAAATTTTGTGGACTGATCTGTTTTTCCTTTTTCACCCGTTGTCTCAACCTATTCTTTAGCTTTCTCTGACTCAACTAATATTTGTTGTGATTCTACTGACTTTTTCTCTGAAGTGCTTGTCTGCAAGCTTTCAGAATTCGGATTTCTATTTTCTGCATTCAAGACCGCTTGGACACTATTTGATAATTCTATAATTCCTTCACCTTCTACAATTTGACTATTTAAATCATTAGTACTATGATCATTATAAAATATGAAGGACTCTAAATTAGTATGTACAGAGTGAATTGGGTGGTTTTTGGGTTTAACTTTGCTAGTGATCATGTATTTCATTTTCACTTCTCGGTATAGCTTCCTAAGTTGGCCAAATATCGCAATTGTAGCATATGAAAAATCAAGTTGTAGAGTACCCCTTAATTTGGCTCCCCAAGACCGTGAAAGAAACATGTCATACCTTGGAGGTATGTCATCAACCAAAACATCCATCAACACATTTTTGGCAGGAATCTGATCCAAAGAGACAACTAATTCTTTGTAAGACCAAGGCATCAGACTCTACCGGAATCAAAAGAATAGAGGTCATGATAGGGTCGGGTTATGTCCAGCCCCAAATTATCCATGATTTTCTTTGGCATTAAATTTTTTGAGGCCCCGGAATCTAGCATGGCATTATGGAGAATATAATCATGAATCCTAAAGCTAAGATAAAAGGGAGGAACTTCAATATCTTCAAGATTTCCATCTACGACTGGGTCAAATAGAAGTTCAGGATGGTCATCACTGACATTGACCATGTCTGACATATGATCTACTTTCAACATCTTAACAACATGAAATTTGCATCTATCATTATTTACAAGCTTGGTAAGGGGAATAGAAAATTTTAACTTAGAAAGTTCACTCTCTAAGCTAAACAAGTTAGATTGTTTCTCTACTTCTTTTACAATGGTATCCCACTTTTTAGGTTGTTCCTTTGCTAAAGATTCCTTTCTTTGTACTTCCTTATCCTTCTTTGATGTACTTGTAGATGGCTCACTATTCTTGCTTTGATTTATGGCATCAGGCTCCTTCTCCTTGTTTTGACTAGCTTGGGAAGTTTGTTTGGGATGAGTATCTTTTTGGTAAGTTGTCCTCTTTTGAGTAGAAATAATAGGAACATCTCAGTTTCTCAAACTGTATTGTCTCTGCACTAGGCTAAGATCATTTAGTTACCCCTTTTGATAGCCTTCAGATTGCACTGCCAACCCATCATCATTTGCAAGGACATATTCTTGGTCATCCGACACATATGTTTCCTTAGTATACTCTTCATATTTTGTAAGGAAGATAGGTCCATGATATTTTGCAAAGAAATGGTTCTCTTCAACAATATCATCTTCATCTTCATGTCCTTGGGCATAGTTCTGCTGTAATGGTGTGTGGACTTGTTGTTGAACTTATTGATCTAGAGCTCTTTGTTCTCTCTACTTAATCTTGAACTGTTGTTGCTGATGTTGTCCTCAGAAATTGGGATTATGGATTTGATTTCATGACTGCCTTTCAGAAATGTACATCTTGTCTACCATATTTTCCATAGTTCTAATCCAACTATCCAACTTGCTTTGGATAAGGATGATGGTTCTTCCTTAATTGTAACTCTCTTTTCAACTTTTCTTTTTGATTTCTTAATCAACAGATTGGCTTCAACACTGACCGCATTTCTCTGCATTTCCTCCAATGAGGTGGGATTTATTTCTCTAAGATGATATTCATATCGGGGTCAAAGGCATCTGGATAGTGCAACAAGGCCAAGTCAGGCAGAGGTTTGATATTGGCAGGAATGGAATTGTACACCTTATTGAAGCGGGTAGTATTTTCTTGGACTGATTCATTAGGATGCCTTTTCAATGAGTTATACTCAGCCAATATCTAGAGAGGAATTTTCTTTTCCTCCCACTTAGCGAGAAAAAGATCTGTTAACTGCTGTGAATTCTGCACTGAACTAGGTGGCATAGCTCTGAACCACTTTTTCACTTCTCCTGAGAAAGTTTGAGCAATAATTCTCATCTTCACATCATCATTATCTACCTCTTCTAAATATATGAAATATGTGATTTTAGCAATGTGTTCCCTAGCTGGAAACTCAGTGGTTCAATCAAAAAGAGGTAGCCTTTGCCCAAATTTCAAAGGTAAATCAGTGAGTTTTCCCAGCAAAACTTATGGAGAAAATCTGGCCATAGTTATTTTAGAAGGTAAGCTTGTAGTCACAACAGTAAGTGCTGGTATGAAAGGTGGTTATGTAGGAGGAAGTGTGGATGATGAAGAAACAACAGTGTGAGGGGATGTAGCAACGGTGTGAATAGATGAAGCTAAAAGAGGATCAATAGACAAGATATCTTGTTGATATTGTATGAAAGCCTTCTCGTAGGTATACTGAAGATGGTTTTCTAATTTTTGAATTTTATCAAATTGACTCCAAACCTTCCTATCAAAATCTGCTTCTGAATTGGATTCTACGGATGAGAAACTTGTTTCAAGATTTAAAGGGTCGAATACAATTTCAGAAAAATATGTTATTTTAGATAACCTTAAAAGATCAAATACAATTTCGGATAGAGATGTTTCAGATTTGGATCTAAACAATGATAACTCAAACTTAAAATCAAAAGGAATATCTTCTAGCGAAAGCAATTCCGAAGGTAGAGATGTAGACCTTACCAATGTAGATGAGCTTAACTTAGTCTCTAAATTTTGAGGTCTTTTTTTTCTCATGATTCTTTCCAAATCTTCAATGGGAGATGCTAGATGTGGATTTGGATTTGATCGTGTATGCCTTTTAGGAGCTAGTGTTGACTTGTTTCTGCACTTTGGCTCTCTGCAACTTGAATCAACCTTCTCAAAAACTAGGTCCTATCACCCACAGGCCTAGATTTCGTTGAAAATGTAATAATATACCCAGGGATGATTTGTCACTTCACTCCCTGGTAATGGCGCCAGAAATGTTAGCCTCCAGAATGTCCCAAGGCTAAAATGATATCGACAGAGGTAACTTCATACCAAGCTTTTAGTTTGGTAGCTAGCCCTACCAAACCAAAGAAGGCTCTCTCTATGAAAAATACAACCAAGGGTTTGATTGGATTAAGAATGGATTTTTGGCTAGATAGCTCAGCTCTAGGGTTTTGAAAGATTTAGGGTTTTTCTGTTGGATCAAGGATGAAAACCAAATAACTAGGTCAAAGTATCAAAGGTTACAACTACAAGAGATAAAGAGGAGCAAGATAGTTATGATTTTGTGATGGCTTAGGAGTTTTTCAGTGTAGTGTAGGGTTTGACAGAGAAATAAGATATTAATGAGCATGTGCACCATGAATTCATCTACCAATAAGGAAAATTACACAAAATGACATTCCTAACAAAACAAAGCTTTCATGAAAAGAATTATGCTTATAAAAATCTTAGGAAAATGACTGAAGAAGGAAGATATGGTAAGGAGACAAGTATATCATTCATATAAAACTATAACATAGAGAAAAAAATATCACAACACGGGAATTACTGAATAATAGTTGCAACTGGTCCTTTTATAAAATGATGAAGTATAAGCTACAAGAGTTTCACCCTCTGACGTCCAACCATCAAAATAATTGAAAAATCCATACATATAGACTCAAAAACAACTTCCCCTCTCTCATGGGTCGAATCCCTCAGTGTAGGAACAACTCACAAATAACTCTCAACAAAACCCTAATGTCTAGGGAGGTTTGAACAAACCCTCAAAATAGAGTTGACTAAGTTTCTCCTCATAAATGAGGTCAAAAATTACATCAAAGAGACCATAACAAGCTCATTTACTATCAATTACATCACATCAACAATAAATTAGAGTAATTACATCATCAAACCAAGATTCACTGAGAAAAAGGTCGAAAAAATGCACTACAGGGAAAATCGCAACACCTGACTAATAAAGTGCAACGCCTAACTTGTGAGAGGCTTTTGGAGGCATTCCAATACTCCAAATCCACTTATGAAAGATGTTCTGGAAAGATGAGGATGTCTAGTTGTCATTATACACCTCAATAAATCCAAATAGACACTCCATAAGGGAGAAAAATGGATTTTACCACAACTACTCCCAAAAGAGCAGCGCATGTTTCAAAATAGTGGCAGAAATTGTGTTTTTTACCCCTTTTTTGACATTTTCTCTCAACCAGATTGCTGACAAGGCACCCCAGGAGGATAAATGAGATGTATGGGTCAATATCTATCCAGGCATATCAATTTTTTGGCATTTGGATGCTTGAGGAAAAAGCGCAGTGCCAAGGCGTTGTGCTTTTGGCTATACTGAGTTTTCCAAATTTGCCAAAAGTCACAAAAAACCAAACATTTACAAAATTTCTTCAAAAATTCACCAAAATTGTCCCATGGAGGCTTGTGATGATGTGCCATGCTATGAGGGAGGCTTCAACAAGAAAATCCAACTTACCCTTCTCTTTTTGCCTCATTATGTTTTCCTTGAGTTTTTTCTTCAACTACTTGATTCTGACCTGGGAAACCTAATTTCTTGTATAGTAATGCATGGCCATATGTATTTTTAGGTTTTTGCTCCTATATTCCTTCTTGAGGAGCATTTCCATGTGTAAATTCACTCTATCAAGCCATCCTACTTTTTCTTTTTCAATTTCTATCAAGATGAGCTCATCAATTGTCATTTGAGTTCTTGGTGGAGATGCTTCTTTCTGCTGCTCAAGTGCCCTCTTGAGGCCTCTTTTCATTGGTCTCTTTCTTATAACCCAGTCTTCCTGATCATCTGAATCATCAATCTCAACCACTTCCTTACCTTTTACATCATCTTTGCTGAAATCAACCTTGGGCTTATTTAAGAGTAGTTTATTTACCTTTAATTGCATATTATCTTGCTACAAGAATGAAGCTAAGAAGTTGACCTTTGACAAACTCTCCTTAAGTTCTGCAATCTCATCATCCTTCTCCATGATAATCTGCTCCATTGTTTTTTTCTCTTCATTCACCTACAAGTCTGCCATGTCAGTGTCAATATGGAATCGCTCCTCATCTTCCAATGGTGCCTCATGGTGTGATGATGATCCATGTTCAGTTGATGTAGGCTTGGCCCTTTCAAAAATATTTGGAGCAAACACAAACATCTTACCTCTGACATAAGTTTGTGTCACCTCTGCCCTAGGAACTCTTTTGTTAGGTTTGCTTGAGGAAGCAACCTCTTGATATGTTGGTGAAGCCAAGGGTGTAGAGTGACTTCTAGATTGAGCTGGAGAAGACAAAAGAGAATTTGAATATACAAAACCTTCCCATGAAAAATTGATCTGTGATAACTGATGGAAAACCAAGACCTTCACCAAGACATGGTGAAACAAACTAGCATAATGATTCTCTCTCATTCTCCTTACCTTCTCTGCCATCTTTACCATGCCCTTGTGGAGGTAGTGAGGCAAGTTTAGGGTTTTTACACCAGTGAAATGCATCAAGAGTCGCATATGATACTGGTATAACCTTGAGTACCTTCCCTCACATGTGAAGTACCTCATGATCAATTTCATGAGAGGGGCATATTTGTCCAGCAAGTGCTTAAATAGAATGATGTGTGTAGGAGTTGCTTTGTATGTTGGCTTCAAGTACAGTTTGTAGCTGTCAAGGTCAAGGTCTCTGCTCTTGAACCAATTTTCTCCACTATTTGGAAACCCTGTGGCTGAGGCAATGATATTTGTCTAAAGAGTGAATACCACCCCTGAAATTTTCACATTGTCTCTCCTCAGTCTAGTGGAAAAAGTACTAGTGAGTTTGTCATGAAAACCAAATTCCTCAACCTTTTGGCAAAAGGCAAGGCAACCAACATCCTGAAATGATTTTTTGAGGAAGGGTGAAGACATGAACTCATTTGCTGAAGTGGACTCATACCTACTGATCTGAACTCCCTTGTTCCTTTTCTTCTCAATGGTTTTAGAATCCATTGCTGACCCTAGCAAAGGGAATTAGAGTTTAATGAAGGGAAAAACAGGGGATTTGGGTAATTTTTGGAAATGAAGGGAGATGAAGGGGTTTAGGGATTCCTAAATTCTTGAGAAATTTTAGGGGGGTAGGGAGAGATGTTAGGGAGTAGGGGAAAGTGAAATTTGAGGGAATGAGTGAGGGGAAGTGGAACAAAGAGGGAAAAAATAGTCATAACCTAGAAATGTCTAGTCTAGGCTAGGGTTTGTAGGAAAATAGTAAAAATGAGGACTAGGGGGTGGGTAAATTGATTAGGGAGGTGTATAATAGGTAGGGAAAGGTGAGTGAGCTCCAGTCTGAGAGTTTATTTCATCAATTTATCAATATGAACATGAAACCAAGAAAATGAACTAGAAACCCTAGAACAGGGAATTTCTTCTTCCAATCACAAAATGAAGACACAAGAGATGATTTGGAGGGACCAATTACCTATCTCTGATAAACTGGAAGCTATTTTCTGATGAAAAATCCATTGCAGTGATGATTTGTGCAAAAAATGGAAAAATTGTAGCGCTCAAGGAAAAGTGCAACAAAAGCGCAGTGCATGCGTAACACCTGTGCAACACAGTGGAGGAATGAGAATTCTTGGGAAAAGAAACTACTTTTATGAGGGTTAGAGTGAGTTTTCTTGCTGGAGAGAGGTTTCTTGAAGATAAAATGAGCAAACCATAGGCTAATTTGGTATTTTGTAGCTTTGGAAATCAATTTTCACTTTTGGTGGTTGAGTGGCCCCACCAAGTCTTTTCACTTTTGATTTGAAACTTTTCAATGTTAGAACCTTTGAGAAACATATTAAATTCATGATTGAAATGAAATTACACTTTGAAACCTTTATTGAACATTTTTCAAAATTATTACTCCTTCAATGCTGAATTTATTGGTGAAATGATAGATTTTTAATGATTTTGACCCTAAAACCTAATGGTGACACTTCATAAAATGATGAGCGGAATGATTACCATGGTGATGTGACCGAGATAGTGATGGATACATTTCAGTGGTGACTCATCAAAATGAATGATGGCAATGACCAAAACATGAATTTTTTTAAAGGAGTAGTAACGCACCTAGACACACTAGCCAGTGACCAAATTTTTATTTGAATACCTACTGAAACCATAAAAATTTGACTTAAAACCCTAAGAAAACCTTGTAAGAGCATATTTTATCACTGGTGACTAGCAGGACTGGCAAACACTAACACACCCCTTGGATCCAGCGCTAGAGAGCCTACTCCTATTTCTTCTCATGACTCTTAATGGCTATTATCTCTGGTAGTATATTTGGACTTTTGCAATATTTTGTAATGTCTATACAAAATTTCTAGTATTTTTGTAATCTAAGCGTCTTCGGAATAAAACGTTGGAGGATTATCTTGGTTAGTAAGAATCCCACTATGAACAAGATGTAACATCTCTATATTTTTGGAATTTTGCAGTATTTTGTAATGTCTATACAAAATTTCTATTATTTTTGCAATCTTAATGTCTTCGAAATAAAATGTTGGAGGATTCTCTTGGGTAGTAAGAATCCCACTATGAACAAGATGTAACATCTCTATATTTTTGGACTTTTGCAATATTTTGTAATGTCTATACAAAATTTCTAGTATTTTTGTAATCTAAGCGTCTTCCGAATAAAACATTGGAGGATTCTATTGGGTAGTAAGAATCCCACTATGAAGAGGATGTAACATCTCTGTATTTTTTAAGATATTCTAGTAATATAAAGCCTTTTAATTTACCAAAAACAAACAAACAAATAAACAAACCTATGTAGTTGTAGTTTATAAATAAGAAAGGTCAAATATGTAAAAAATAATATATATATATATATATATATGTATGTATGTATATATATATATATATATATATGTATGTATGTATGTATGTATGTATGTATGTATATATGTATGTATGTATGTATTTTTAAAAACCTTTTTGATATATATTTTTTTAGATTAATTTGTTCCTTCTTTATATATCTATGATACAATAATGTTGGAATCCATTATAACAAAGTTCATCAATGTCATTGATGGGAATTGAATTTAGGTGGGTAGAATAACATTCATTCCTCACAATCACTTAAGGTAAGTCCATCACATATTAAATAAATTTACATTAATGTTAAAAATTAAAAATTGTTTAGTCATTCTTTTTTGTTAGGTAATGTGAGTCTTGAGATGACAAGCATGCCTAACTTGTGGCTTGAATAACCGCAACTGAGGGGCATCTAAGTTATCATATAAGTCATCAAAATCACCTAGGGGTGACACCCATTGTGGACCACACCAACCCTTAGCATAACTGGATTTTTCCCACGAAGTTTCGAATCGATGACCTTTTCACCATGGATTTTCTTAATAGATCACCCTATCACCATCTATTCTACACCCCGAGGCAAAAAATGTTTAGCCTAATTTAAACAATTTGCGATTTAAATATTTTTTAGTTATTTTTATTCAAAATTCATTAAAAATTTAAAAGAATAGTTTTTTTTTTGGGCTAATAAGTGGATCCTTTCATTCATAAAAAAATATTTACATCATATAGTCCATATTTTCTATCTTCAGATGGATAGGGCTTGCCCATCGAGAAACTAGGCCTTCCCCATCTATAGGGAGAATAACCATTACAAAATTTCAGTAACATCAAAATTTTCAACTTTACCAGTGATATAATAGTATCGGAACAAAACATTAAACTATGAACAATAAAAAACAACTAGAATATAACATGTGACTAAGATTCAGAGGATGTGACGAGAGCCAGATCCTTTGCACTTATCCTAGGCAGAGCTAAAGGAGTGGCGAGACATGGAATGTGTTGCTATATGTGTGAGGTGTTTTTCTATTTGCTATATATAAAATATCATATTGCCTTGCTCTCTTTTGAAATTTGTGAAGATGGAAAAAATACCATACTGATACTTTTGTCTTTCCAACAAAATTTTATCCAACAAGGATTTCATTTTCCAGTAAAGAAATAGAGCATGAATATACTATTTCTGACAACCTCTAGTGTGACTTGGATTTGAAACCATTTGTTCAAATTCCTTGACCAACTTTGAATCCAACATGAAGTGTTTATCGCTGGCAACCATATTCTGAAGGTTATGCAACTTCGTGTGAATCTTTGTTGACATAGATGCCTAAACCAATTCTACTACTTTTTGCGCTTGGAGTTGGTCTTGATTGTTATGTTACTCACTCTGACCACCTCCTCCTCCCTGTCGGCTCTGCATCCTTCGACGAACCATGATTGTGAACAAACAATGGGTGCACTAAATTGCCTCCATTCCCCACTAATCAATTGTTGACTTTCAGTCCACGAGGTGGGGAAAGCATTGTGTAATACTCCAACTGCTACCACCAACCTGAGCACCAAACCCCACCATGTATTGAGTTTGAATTTCAACAGAGCTAAAGCCACCAGTAAACTACAGACTTGTCTTCTTCATTTTCCAGCTAAAAGCTAAATATCTTCTTTCAAACTTAAATCCCCTAGCTTTACGAAAAATATGGGATATTTTCTCGTGCATGTCAAAACTCTCCATAGAGGTAACAATATCACAAGATCTAACATATTTCACCACCTAGGTCATTGAATCAGAGTAATGCGAACCCCCTAATACACACCATCGAGAGCTCAAGGATCTTGTGAGCTAGCAACACAATTGTCGAAACACAACACTATGCTAGTCAATAAAAGAATCAAGAGGGACACCAAAGAAGGTCAGTATGTTGTTACAAGCTTAGAAATCTTCATTCCACTTGCCCCAATGAGACTTAAGACTAGAGAAGGAAATGGAACCCCTTCTCCTACCAAATATGATTTGAAATTCAGACACAAAGACCCCAATGCCCTTGCCACTATAGGTTAGAAAATGAGCAAAAGCCCCCTATGATCTTCCATAGTCAATAAACGAACTTTAACAATTAAATCCGCACAATCAAATACAAATTCTTGAAGGTCCATTATCTAGCCCACAACACAGAAGAAAAATACATACATACCGTAGGAAAAGCTAAGGAAGTGAACAATTACCCAACTAAAAGTTTCCTTTCTCATCCAAATGCACCGAAATATTGGGCTAGAGGTTAGATTTTGCTGAAGAGTGTTACTAAATCGACAAAAACTTTCTTGGAGAACCCAATCTATGCATAGGAAATTAGACATAGAGGAACACTACTAATTCCATTCCCATGCCACTCATAGTCCTTCTAAAACACTTCACACCAACCTCAAAATAGGCAGTGAAATCCCATGATTCCCATACCTTCCAAATCCTTGTTGCAGGTTGACCACACTAGAGGTGAACGCCACCACATGTCAAGGTCTACATGGGAGTGGCCAAACTACCATAATTTTAATGCCTCGTAGATCTTATCAACCTCTTAGAAAACTTTAAAAAAATAATTAAAATTGCAAAATTAATGATTAAAATTATATATAATCCAAATATAATAAAATAAAATTTAAGATATTAAATATGTGTATAACTTCAAAATACAATTTTATCACATCTTTATCATAAAACTCCAATCATAATTATAAGAAAAATTCAAAACCATATAACAATCGAAATTTTTCATTTATTCTATATCTTTTATATTTAATGATTTAGAAAAATAAATTTACAAAATTTTACAAATATCAAATTAAAAAAACTCAATAAACAACTTTTCATTTCGACTTTTTTTTACACCTTTCAAACCAACTCGAAACTTCTTTTTTAAACAAATATTTATACTATGATCTCAAAAATACTTTAAAATATCAAACAAATATTAAAATTTCCCTAACATAATCCTTATCCTTTTTAAATACATTTTAGGTTCATAAAAATAAAATTAAGTGTAAAAAAAAAGAAGACTCCGAAACATTATCATCCAAAATTATGGCACCATCATGAATTTATGCTGTGGTGCATACATTTCATTTTCAACGAGCTCAAATGCTCACCAGTAGTAGACAGCATGTCTAAATTGCAGCACCCTCCCAGCTGAAAACGTTGAGAGTGGGAGCGTCTGCAAAGTGTTGCACCCGTGCTAGTAAAGACTTTGGAAACCCGTCAAGTTTCCAACTGAGTCTGAGAGGTTTGGATTGGCTGCATGGTGGAGAAACTACCCAATCGAAGATTTTGAAGGCCCATCAAGTTTTGAACAGAGTCTGGTAACGTCTGCAGAGCAGAACACCCGCTCAAGTAAAGACTTTGGAGACCCGTCAACTTCCCAATAGTGTCTGGCAGCGTCTGCAAAGAAGAACACCCCCCCAAGTGACGACGTTGGAGGCTAGTCAAGTTTCCAATCCACTCTGGGAGCGTCTGCAGAGTGAAGCACTGGCCCAAGTGAAGACGTTGGAGGCCTGTCAAATTCCCAATCCAATCTGGGACTGACTGCAGCGTTTGCATAGCGGAGCATCCGCCCAAGTGAAGGCGTTGGAGACTCATCAAATCCCCAATTGAGTCTGGGAGCGTTTGCATAGCGGAGCACCCTCCCAAGTGAAGACGTTGGAGACCCGTCAAGCTCCCCACAGAATAAGGGAGCATCTGCAGGGCGGAGCACCCGCCCAAGTCAAGATATTGGAGGCCCATAAAATTCCCAACCGAGTTTGGGAGTGTTTTCAGCGCGCAGCACCCGCCCAAGTGAAAACGTTGCAGGCTTATCAAGTTCCCAACCGAGTCTGGAAGGATTTCCAAAGATTGTTCAGAGACATTTCCGTGAACCATGCCAATTCCACGCACTTGAATTGATCACCTCGAACTGTTAGAAATAATATTGTCAATCTTGCAAATTTGTAAGACTTCAAAATTTGAACCGATACAATTTTTTGATAACACGGTTATTATCGAAGCAGGTTGAAATCTACAAAATACGTACAGGATACCGCCTCGGAAAGATTATTGCCAGATGTAATTAAAATTAAGCTTCTTAAAGATGAATAGTATCTTTAAATGGTGAAAATAATGCATCGAGTTGATTGTCTTTCGTTGGCTTATATTAACCTGCCAAGCCCTTGAAGCTTTTCAACTCAGCTTCATAGCTCAATACAATATAAAATACACAAACTTTTTAAATACTTCAACTACATATAATACCATAAACTCAATCAATACCATGAGTCACCAAAACTAAATGCTCAAAACCACCATGATTAACCATCACACTTAACACAACCTCAACTCTATCACATCATCAAGTTTATCTAACACAGCGACATTGTTTATATGTACATTCGAGTGACTCAAATGGTTCAGTAGGTTTCTCTGCTTGGAAAGCAAATTTCCTGATCTGACATCAGACAAGAAGCAAGATTGATCGTACTTTGATATCTCCGGATTGAATATTTCTTTGGCGAGGGTCGTTTTTCCAATTCCGCCTAGACCCGCAATTCCCACAACGTTGAGCTTCCCTCTTTGCCATTGCAGTGACACTGTGGATTTCCACATGGTCTGCGAACTTTTTTCAAAACTTGTTGAATGACCTCATACCCCAGCAGCCCTTCGTCACTGAACAATATCCACAATAAATGTCGAGTAAGCGACGCTTACAAAAATATTGATATCCCTATTAATCCAGCAAATGATAAACTGAGAATATGGGAGAAGTCGAGCTCGCTTACCCGTTACAGGCCTTTAGGTCTACGCCGCTTGTCCCTGCTACAATAGAAAGGGCATTCCTCCATTTCTCAATAGTATCCGAATTATGCCGTGGCCTCTTTGTCTTGGTTTGAGGATCTATTGTTGTGTTTTTTTTTCCATTTTACTCCATTTTACATAGAAGGATACACCTGAGTATGCTCAGGGCTCTCGCATAAACTCCATCTAGCAGTGGATGTGGTACTGGTCGATGCGGAGGACGTAGTGTCCCGAACTGGTGTCAAGTTAATCATGTCTGCCATTGGATATAGAATAACAATGAAGCAATAACCAAAATATTTTACAGATATTGGGTATTAAGCAATAACCAAATGTCTGCCACTTTGATGTAGCTTTGACTATCACATTTTATGGTTATTGGTATTTTTTTAATTTTAAAAATAGCATTCTATCTGTATTTGTTCTTTAATACAAACCTCTAAGAGTCTCCCAAACTTCATGGGATGTTTTACATTCCTTAATATGAAATAATGATGTTGTCCTTCAAGGAAATTGTCTTGCTTTAGTTTCTCATTGCTCTCATCAGGTTGTTGGTTCGTTTCCAAATAGAATTGTCTAAATATTATACCCAAGTTTCATCAAAGTTTGTATCTTGAATTTCCAAATTGCATGGTTTTCCTCATCTAACTTGGTTGATTCATTTTAATATGAATTTTCTAATGGATTTACCATCTTCTGAACTTAATAAAATATATTCCCTTATCTTTTCAATATTCTTTTATTTTTTATAATTGTATTTAACAACTTATTAACAAGTTGCCATGAAAATGCTTATAAATTCCCAATGCAATGGAAGCAAAGGAAAGTAAATTAAACACAAAAGGTAGTCTCTATTTATATCACCATGAACATAAAAGTGACCATGAAAAAATAATGAAATGTCTATGATATTCTAGTATGATTAACCATGGTTGATCATGTAAGATTATGGTCAGATGATGGTTATTATTGACCATGTTTGACTATAGTTTGATGATGGTTATTATTGACCATGTTTGACTATGTTTGATTATGGTTGAACTTGTTTGATTATAGGTAACCACATTTAATTATGGTTAATCATGGATGACCATGATCATCTATAGCTTACATTAATTGAATTTGGTTAACCATGGTTGACTATGGTTGTGTTATGATCCAAATACTTAAAATATCGTAAGAAACCAGAAGTACACACCATGTACACCAATGTAAATGTGAAGTACAATTCCAAGTGAGATAAAAGAGATAAGTTACACAATAAATTCTTAACTAGCCTCTTGAAGTTTGAGGATTTCCATCTCTTCTCTGAGTTGATGAAATTCATCTTACAATTTGACTACTTCCCAAAGCCCTTTCTTTGTTATTATCTTGTTACACCAATGTGCTTCTATATTTTCCTTCTCAATCTCCAGCATGGCATGGGGCAGGAGATGATAAGGTCATACTTTTCCCTAGGAGGAATTCTCAAGGATTTTGGCTATATCCATCTTCCTATAGAAGGTTTGTCTTTTTCTATAAAGTGTGTTTCTTGCCTCTCTATGAAGGACCTAATTTCTTTAACTTGTTAAGGATGGGTGTGAGGAGTTCTTTACTACACTTGTTCTTGATGGACATGAGGTAGTTTGAATTTTTTTTGTAGTTCTATTTTCGATGTATTTTCCTATAATATTGCCTAAACTACTTTTCCAAGTAATGGTTCTTCTTCTTGCATTATTTCCTATAGTTTTTCTATTTCGTTTTGCAAAGTATCTTCTTCTTCTTCCTTCTGCAGTTTTATCTCAAATGATTCTTCTTCTTCCTTCTGCAGTTTTATCTCAAATGATTCTTCTTCTTCCTGTAGATTTGTTTTCTCTATAGGGGGTGTTTCATATTTCTTCGTAGGGCGAGGTGTATATTCTACTTGAATTATTGTTTGAGAGGCCTCCTTTTGAATATGGGTTTTTCTCCTTGACTTATACCCTATGAAAGTCTAGTGCTTCCATCAAATTACTATGGCTATTTTCCTTGGTGATATTCTTGGGTTAGGAGGTGTTTCCTACTTAGGAGGGGTTCCCATCTTAACCAAGGTGATTGCAATTTCCTTCTCTATGCTTTCAAATCTAGGCTTATTTTTCTTAGAGGGTCCAAGGTTGGAAATGGTCTTCCCCTTTCCTTTTGCTTTTATGGAGGATCCTTTCTTTGTTAAAGACCTTTGGATTTTTACAAAGGATTGTCTATCTAGGTCCATAAATTTAGCCCATAGAATAAGATGGTCTAGTCTCTTTAGTGCATCAGAGACTATAAAATTAATTATCCAATGGTGGATTCCAAACATCTATAATGATAAAATGAAGAACCAACCAAGGTCCTTTCCCCCTTAAGGACAAAATCATCAGTGAAAAATACCCTCAGATACCAAAGCTTCTTTAATGGCTACTATTTTATTGCAATAATTTTAGACACCAAGAAATAGTGGTAGATATTATGCAAAAAATAAAAATTCATTGAGAAGCATAAACATAAATTATGGTGAGAATATTATTAGGAATTACATTTCCTTTGCTCCTCTCTTAAGTTGTGTTGAATGCTATGAGTGTGGAAATAATAGTAACAACGCAGTTGAATGGAGACATGGAAAGAACACAACTCCCTCTCAGAACAATGTAAATAAAGAAACAGATTATATAAAGGACCAACAAGGATATGTGTATTATATAAATAAAGGGAGCACACTAAAGGGAGAAAGAAATCAATATAGATTTGACTTTCAGAATAAAATTAGTAGATCTAATTATGATATTCCCATGGTGGATCTCTCTGAAATTATCGTTTGCAATAATCATTGACCCCGAGCAAGAAAAAGGCATGGCAAACATGTTAATCATTCATTGAAGAACAAGAAAAAAGAAATCACATTGAAATGGAGAAATAAATAAGAACTAAAGGAGACATGCAATTTATCTCTATTAGGTGAGAAAAAGAATAACCAGTGGCATATAAACTGTAGATGCTCAACTCACACAAAAAGAGATTATAAGAGTAAGTTACTTGGTTTCTTAAGAAAATCCAAACAAAAAGAAAAACTTACTCAAAGTAGGTTATTATAAGAAGGTGATGCCCCTATCAAGACTAAATGTACCAAAGTGTGGAAGAAAAGGGAATATGATATACTCAAGGGGAGTAGAACTCTAGTTTCTTTGGTGAAAAGAAGATATGGATTTAAAGTGAAGCCAAAGAGTCAGATGCAAGATGCGTTGTGGCCTTCCTTGCAGCCAATCACCCCCGATCTAGATTCCAGAGCTTGAGAAGGAGTACTTTGGGTGCATCAACACTACAACTAGAACAGGGTCTCAAAAGGCTAAACTACCTTTACTTACCAACTAAATTAGAAGTAAAATAAAAGGAATAGGAATACATTTCCTTCAGGCCTTCTTAATAGCTCCAAATTGTTACATAATAGAGATTTTTATCTCAGTCAACCTCAATTCAGAGGTTTTTTCTGCAATAAAGGCTTATAGCTCAATATCAATAGTTCCTTTAAAATATGGGAAGTTTCCTCAGCAGACAAGCTACCATGGAATTATGGAGATCACAATTCTAGGTAGTTCTTTAGTGAGTGCAAGCACTAGTGTTCCCATCCCAAGTCCACACCTGGTGGTTCATTAGCCTCATAAGTACCTAAGTGTCTCTATCTTATTTCCAATAGGTTCATCAATGTGAAAATTTCCTAGTGGGTTCTTCAAACCTTGAGCAAGCCACTCACATTAGTTTCATCGGCCTTGTTATCGTTTTTCATTTTATGAGATTGTGAGAATAAACATAGAGGACAACATCAAAACCACTTTGGAAGCTGAGATCTAGCCCTAACAGCTTCAGAGAGGGATCTGTCTGTAAAATTTGACTTTGTTGTTAATAAATTTTATGCTAGTTATGATTATGCTTGATTGTTTGTTTGATTTTGGTTTTTTTTTTATTAAGTGACTATATTCCCATTGGGCTATGGAGTCAAAAATATAATTGGTTTTGCATCAATATTTAAAAGAGTTATAACATGGCAAGCTAGGTTGAATTAACTAGATCCTTTAAGATTTTAAATGGATTATGGAGATGGAAGAAAAGTGAAATTCGGTAGAGATTGAAAATTAATTAAGTATTCTTCAATCTGACTTCAGTAGAAAACATATAAATTGCAAAAGCAGCCAGAATAAGGTGTTCTTATTAACATTTCCTATTCATCACACTTTCTGTTTTACAATTAAGACTTTTCAGATTTACAGAGAAAGGAAAAATAATGAAAAACACAGTTATAGAAGAAGAAAATTCACCAGTGAATACACCACATGAATCCTGAAATAAGTCCTTGTATTATTGATGCTCCAGGAAAACATGAAAATTTCAATTTCTCAGTAGGAAAAATTGAACAGTGACGTATTTATACTAATCTTTTACAAAACTAATTACATTAATGATGTCTCAACAGACAGTGTATTATTAGCAAAAATTGAATAATAAACTCTAATTATGACAAAAAAATAGGCTCCGTGGAGGTGATCTGGAACGCTGGCACTATTTTTAGAGGAAATAGTTGCTAAGTGGACCTATTTGTGGGTTTTTCTAGCTGTTGTGTTGGCTGATGTGATGACTGCAGCTGACCTTTCTCATTTACTTTTTACTCATGTAGTTCACATAATTTTTCCCATCGATCTTCATCTGGGATGGTTAATTTAATTACCTTTTGGTAAATCTCATCAACCTCAGTATATCTAGTAAAAGTAGGTTTTACCACAAAGATGTGATTTACCTCATGTTGAATAAAAAATTCATTGTTGATAGCTTCCAGGAATGCTCTGCTTGTCATATTGCCTTTAATGCTGCAAAATTTAGTGCTATCCCTGGAAATTTCTTTCAATTCCTTCACATAATCTTCCTAAGCTATTAAATTATCATTAATAACAAACAGAGAAGGCAGACCCTTCTATGTTAGAGGCTCAATCCTATTGAAGAATCTATTCACTACTATCTCTAAACCATGGAATTTCTCTTCTAACTGACCAACTAGATTCTTCTTAGTAAGAATCATCTTCACTTATAAGATGGTCTTTGTTCCGTCATCCACTCCCAAGTCATCTATCTCATATATGTTGTTGGAGCTTAAGAACTTGATGATGTTATTTGCTATGACAGGCATATCTCCAAGCTCTTCTTTGATAGTTGTGATGGCATCATTTTCTTTCTTAATCAATTCCTTATGTTCAAAAATAATTTGGATGCAGGGCCAAATTTCATTAATAGAGTTCATAATATCTACCCAGATGATTTCGTTGGCTTGGGCCAAGGTCTGTCCAATGGTTGATTCTCTCTTTGATTTCTGTAATCTCTCTATTAAATTTTGTTCTCTTTGAGTCTCTACTGAATTTGAGGCTTCAGTCCTTGATCTCTAATCCCGTAACACTTTAACTTGATATTGTAGCTTCTTAATTTCCTCTGTCTGGATAGACATATTTTCCACTGCCTTTGTCAACTTCTCTACACCATCTTCTATGTTTTTTGTAGAATTTTTAGCTATGGGGATGGATGTAAGAGGTACAACATCCAATAGAACCATGGAAAGTTTTGTAGTATGCTCCCTCTCCTTGATCATTTTTTTCCATTTCTGTCTCAACTGTGCATTTTTCTCCATGATGACCTTCATCATGTTAGTCTTTTGAGACTCTATTTCTTCAATGTCTTTGGTGAGGGGATCTTATGTTGCTGAAAACTTTAGTTGTTTCCTCAATGTTGATATGTCAGCGTTCTTCTTCTTTATTATTTCCTCTGCAGCATTCATGTTGGAGGGATCATATCCTATTTTGACTACCAAGTCCTCCAAATATTTTATCCTTGTATCTTTGGTAAGAGAGAAGATTTTCTCTATCTTTAGTTGTGACTGAATGTTTGACAAGGAAACTTTAAATTTAGATAAACTTATGGTTTTATTAGTTAAGGTAGAGGAACTCATTTCACATGTTTTCTTATGCATCTCCATTGATCAATGGGATGAATATCTTTGATTTCAAACTCAAATAAAGTCTTCTTATAATCGGTTGTTGTCTTAGGCTGTGAAATATGTGCCTCAAGAAAGGCCATTTGCATTTTACCTTTCTCAGATTCAAATGTTGACAACAACCTACTCTGAGAACTTGAAGTCTGCTTCTAGAATTGGTTGTATGTACTATTCTTCAAAATCTCATTCTTTAGCTTAATTTCCCTGAACGTATCAAACATTGTCTTCTCTTTCTCCCCTGGGACAACCTTAGTTGTCTGAATAGCTTCTTTTTGGTCATGTGAAGTTATAGAAGTAGTAGGAGAAAGGGTGGATTTTCCACCAACTTGAGAGGATGTAGGTGTCTCCTTAGTGGTTATGATAACTTCCTATTATGAATCTTTATTTGGATTGAATTTAAGATTGATTTTGGTTCTTTTCATGTACATTATCTTGAACCCCTTGCTTGTAGTGTCAGTCATTGAAGGTGACTATTCTTCTCTCAGTATTTTTCTTTCTTTTTCGTGTGGGACAGGAGTCTGTGATGTAGATGTAGAGACTAGTTTCGCCTCAACTCCCTGCAAAGTGTTTTCATCCCACTCCATTTGGTTCATGTACTTCTCTATTTCTGGCCTATGAGTATGTATATAAGGAGTAGTCTTGTTTTCTACCCTTAAATTTGAAATGGTTCCCAATGGATCATAGGACCAAGTAAAGCTGAGACTGAACTTCATTTCCTTCAAGATCGTGTTTGCTTCCTCCCCTACTGACTTTCTGTTGCAAATGAATGGCCCAATCTATGTTTTAATCCTGAATTGTGATTTATTCTTTGCTGATACAAAATGGGTTTCATCAGCATTCAACATCTGCCTGATGTATTCTAAGGAAAAAATCCTCATTGGGAGGAATTTTGGAAGCTTGTAAGGAGCAAGCTCACAACCATAAACTCTCAACTCTGTATAGTTCTGGTATAAATACCAGTCTCCTATCTTTGCTTGATCAGATAGATGTAGAATCCTTTTGATGTTCTCACTTACTCTTGGTTAAATTGTACTGCTAAGAAGGCTTATTGCTGGATGTATAAACAGTTCAATGAACTGTTTGTATGAATATTCCTTCTACTCTTTCATCACCATTGTGGTCCAAAAGATGACTAACTGTTGATTTCCATCATCATCCAATATCTACATTGTAAATTTAAACCTAGATGCATGGAAATATAAAAACATGTACACTAGAATAGAGGAATATTTAAACACCTCTTCTGTCTGAAATTTGACAAATTGGTCATGAATGCTATCTACTAGGAATTGGCTAAAATTAAAAAGGATAGATGGTTTAGAATCTATAGAAAATATGGAGAGGAAACCTATGATTGGCTCATCTACCGACTAGTCAGAATAGTATCCAAGGAGGTATGAAATGATTTTGATTATTTTCTTGGCTCTGTCGGGGAAAATGGAGGAAGATTAAGGAAGGCTCTTTTTAAGCAACTAATTGTCTTCAGCTAGGAAAAGTTCATAGATTTTATCCCTTTTGGACAAATCTAGCTTTTGATACAATTCATTAAGGGATTTTAGGGAGAAAAGGGTGCCATTTTCTACAGAAGGGGCCTGCATCATTTGATTGATGGAATGTGCAGTGATGGTGAAAATAATTTCACCTGTGGGGGAAATTATAGCTCTCTGGCTAAGTATATAACAGGCCTGACATTTATGGATGAATTTAGGGGCACTGGGAGTATGGGGAAAATATAGTGTGACAAGTTTGAATCCCACATTCCAATATCATCCGACTTATCTATGTATTTGTCCTCTAGCCAACAATACATATAGAATAGTTCAAATTCATAGAGAGTTTCATGGATTTTAAAGGCTTTGTCAGCTTGAGGGACATGGTCTAAATCGATAGGAGGATGGATCATAGGGTTAAATGGTTCCTCCTGGCCTTTGTTTTTAGGAGGCATTACGAATTAGGTTCAGAGAAATAAAAGGATTTTTAACTGGGAACAGGTTTATCGGGACTGTTTAATTCTCTAGAGTGGTTGAAGAAGGTACAATGAACACAGTATCTTGGGTTGGTGATGGACTGATGGATCAAAATAGGAGCGTTACAAAACCTGTCAAAAACAATGGGAATGGCAGAAAAATGAGCAAAGTAAAGGTTAAATTGATTTACAGTGCCTGGTTTTATACATGTGTGGATTTTTTCATTGATTAAGGCATGGATCTGTTACATTAACAGTCATTTTCTTGATTAAATTCATTAATGGATTGATTTCCGTGGGAAAAGAAGTGATTGGAAATAAGCATATGTGAGCTAGCACAACGATACCGGCGAGTGCAACGGATAGGTGAGTGGTTTTAGGAATGACATATAGAGCAGTTTTTGGGGGGGTATGAAGCAGTAAGTGGTATGAGCGGAGGGGGGTGCTAAACGCGGAGAATTCGCCACGTCGCCATGGGCTCGCGGCTTAAAACAATTTTTTTCGGACCCCTCCCCCCCGACAGTAAAGCTCGGATGGAGAGGGGGGGCCGAAAGTGGATGTGGATAGTTGATCAGTAGGCGGAGGATGATGATGGGCAGATAGGTGCAGGGAATTTAAAGTGGAATTATTTGACGAGTTTTCGAGTAGTGGCATGCTTTAGTCAAAGTAAAAACTTTAGGATATATGGTTGATATGCCAAGTTTTTTCATTTATGTGCCCAACTGCTTTAGACAAAGTAAAAACTTAGGATAAAATGCTTTTATTGCTTTTCCCTTTTATATGCATAGATACATTTGAAAACCAAACTTTAGGATAGCCATTTTAATCCTTTATAAAGCTCTAAAAAACACTTCTACCTACCCATTGAATTTGATTTCTTTTGCTAAGCTGACATTTTTTCTTCTTTGTTCTAAGGGTGCATTTAGGTTAGCAAACGCACATCACTTTTTTTTATGAAAAAATATAATCTACTCTATCACTTATTTCTCCTATTGATTCATATTAAGTTGTTGAATCAATTTCATTTTCTACCTAACTACTGATTTACCAAGATTAAATGGTTTGGAAAATCTTTATTCACTAACCTAATTAACAAAAATTCACAGTTGTTCAATCATGATTAAGTTGTATGATTTGAACAAAAATCTAGACACTGTGGCATTTTTTAACAAGTTGTACACAATCTTATTTGGTGATGATATAAAGAAAACTGATCTATCAGTAGTGGCATTTGAATTTGCAGCACTTTCAGTGTTATTTCTATTTTTTTCTTTTTTGGAGTACTTATTTTATTATTTTCATGTTTTCTTTCTTTTTGATATAACCTCTTTTCATTTTCTTTTATATATACTTTTTTTTGGAAATCATTTGCATAGTGAAAACTATTTACAATGTAATATTATTGAAACAAAATACTCAATCACCTTGATATCCTATAATTTGTAGGACCCTAACACTGGCTCCAGCTAGGTATGGCACTTCTCCATGTGAAGTGTCAAGAACTCATGATCAATAGCCTTGAGAATCTGCATTTCAACAATGGCTGCATCTGATTTCTTTTACTGTTAGAATACTTATGGTAGCATATCAATCAAAGCTTGGCACCTTCTCTATGGACTTCAACTTTAGTCAATAAGTTACCCTATAAAAATAATGAAGACTATGATATTTACAATGATGTAAGAAAAATCCTCATTCTAATAAAAATAGTGTTTCATCATCCTGCCATTGACGGGACCATGAGGTATTTCAGCTCCATCTAGATCTTTGAGAAAGATGCATTGTGTCCTCTGAAAGCATAAATTATGTAAGGTACCTTCCAAAGGTTGTCAAATTTCCTATTTTTTTCTTTGTCTTCTCATCTGGAACCCCACTTCAAAACTCTTTCACTTAAATTAAAATCGTCAGCTTTAGTTCTCCTGTCAAAAAAAAAAATTGACATTCTGTTGGATGAGTTGAGTTTTACTGTAGACTTATTCCCTTGACTGTTGCAACTAAATAGTATGATTAATCCTCCTTTGTGTGTCATTTGGCTCCACCTGTAATTCTTGAATTATCTTCATCACTACAACTCCCAGAGAAGATGGAAAAACAGCATCCATCCCATAAACCAATTGGTATGGTGACATGCCAGTTAACTTCTTTGTAGTTAATCTATCAGCCCGAAGTGCATTAATTAACTTGTTATGACATGAATTTTTCTTGTCCTCTAACAAATTTTTAATGATATTTACCAAGCTTTTATTTGAGGATTCGTCCAATCCATTACCCTGAGGGTAAGAAGTTGTTGAATTTCCCAAATTAATGTGGTATTTATTACGGAATTCAATCATTTTCTTTGATTTAAAGGTTGCAGCATTATCCGTAATAATTTTCTAGGATAGACAAATCTAGAGAGGATATTGGTTTCAAGGAATTTAATGATGACAGCATCAGTGGTAGATCTAGAAGGTGTGGCTTCAATCCACTTAGTAAAGTAATCAGTGGTTGTGAGAATCCACTTATGCTACGCAGATGAAGGTGGATGGATTTCACCAATGAAATCCAGTCCCCACTATTGGAAAGGGATTTAAACTGATATAGCCTTCAATGGCGAGGGTAAAAGCTTCCTATTTCCTTCAAATATCTGGCATGTATGGCACGAAGTTACTTTCTTGTGAATATCAGGGAAAAGCGTAGGCCAATAGAAATCAGCTTTGAGGATTTTGTTAGCAGTGGTTTTCCAGTATAGATGTCCACTGTAATCACCTTCATGGAACTCATGCATGGTTCTTTCTGCATCATATTTCAACAAGCACTTAAGTAAAATACCACCAGCATATTTCCAATATAAAACATTATCAATGATGCAAAACTTAACTGATTTTAACTTTAGAAACCTTTCCTTTATTTTTGTTAGACCAGGAGGAGCATTTAAGTTGAATAAAACATATAACAGTTTTGCATACCAGGGTGAGTTCAGAAATGCTTCATCAATCTGTGGAGTCACCTGTTCCTCTTGGTAATCTAGTGTAGCAACAAATTTGATATCTAATGCATTGAAATTTGAATCAGGCATCAATTTAATATCCCTTTTCCTTTGATTAACTTGGTGGGTTTGATTTCTACGTCATACTCAAGAACGACAGCAATCCATTTACCTCGTTTACCATCAGATCCATTTTGGGTTAAAATATCCTTGACCACTTAATTGGGTACATAAGCAATAATATAGGAATGAAAGATATATACTCTAAAGTCTTTAATTGCTTTAATCAATGCAAAGGCTTGTTTTTCCATTATGTTATACTTCAAATATGTATCTCTTAAAAAATTACTGAAAAATGCAATGGGTTGTTCAAATCCTTCATTATTTTTATGCAATAAGACAACTGCAACAGTGTGTTCAGAAGAAAAAGAGAATATAATGAAATATTAGTAGAATCTAGACTAATCAACACTGGTGATTTTTTCAATGCTTATTTAACCATATCAAAATATTTTCTAGCCTCAATACTCCATCTAATTTCTTAATCCTTTTGCAGCATATTTGTTATATTTCTGAGAATATATGCAAGGTTAGGAATGAATCTCCTTAGGAAATTAATCTTTCCAATAAAAGATTGAAGCTCCTTAATGTTTCTAGGGTGACTGATTTTTAATATGGCTTCAATTCTACTGGGATCAATCCTAATACCATCCTTTGAAATAATATGACCAAGAAGTTTTCCTTCTTCAAGGCCAAAAAGTTTTTTCTTAGGATTTAATGAAATGCCAAACCTTCTACATTTTTCAAACACTCTTCTCAAATGTAACAAATGTTCCTCGTCAGTTTTTTAATAGACAGTAATGTCATCTAGATAAATCGCAATAAATCGACCAATCTCATCAGCAAAGGCAATATCCACTGCTCTTTGAAATGTGGCCCCAACATTCATTAACCCAAAGGGCATCTTCACATACATGAAGGTCCCACATGGAGTAGTGAAAGTTGTTTTATCTTGATCATCGAGATGTATTAGGACCTAGTTGTAACCTGAGAAACCATCTAATAATGAAATCCTGCTAAACCCTACTACCTTTTGTAATATATGATCCATTTTTAGCAAAGAGTAGTTGTCTTTTAATTGAAGTATTTCAAACTCTTCTTTTTCTAGATCAAGTTCATGCAATTCTAATTTATTTGCAGCTTCATCTACATGAATATTTACATCTGAATTATCAAATTATTTTCCTACATCAGTATGTACAACTATTTGATTTTCTACTTCACACTCTAATTCTATGCTATTTTCTTCATACTCATCCTTAGACTGCAAAAAGTTTTCAATATGTTTGTAATTTCCAAACACTTGCCAATACCTCATATTATCTGGTACAGTTGGTCGATGTTTCACTTCCACTGTATATTGTCTATTAGGGTGAGGCATTTTACATGTGCTAGCTAAAAAAGAAAGACCATTTGCTAAGACATTCTGATTTCTAGGAATAGCAACAAGATCATATTCTACAAAAGTTTCTAGAAAATCAAGCGCAGCATTTCGGTATGCTCTCAGTCTAGTATTTTTTGCAGAGTATTATCCTTTAATATGTTTTATAATTAATTCATAGTCTCCATGAATTGAAATTATCTTAGCACCTTGTTAGTATGAATCCTTTGTCGAAGTGTACGAAAAAGGACCACTTTAGCTACGCATAACTAATAGCCCTAACAACAAAAGTGGTTGTCAATATCTTCAGATCTGCGGTTAGTAGAACAAGAAAAGAGCTGCAAACAACCAGATCTATGCATGAAAAGACATTAAGCAGTAAAAACAAGGGTTTTCTCCATATACCAATAGACAAGACAAGAACAATTTTTGAAAGAATTTTTGTATTAATGGGGCACCTGGGAGGAAAACAAGAAGGAGTATCCAATTCCCCTCAGTGGGATGGGTTCTTGGAAGTCCTCAGCACTTCAGATCTAAGATTTCTCTCTCTTGTTGGTGTAGAAGACCCACACAAAGAATGGAACTCAAAGGGAGCTCTTGCAGCAAATGGCAGAAAATGGTGACCAAGTGTATAGATCCATAGTGATCTAATAGGCAACAAAAGGTGAAGAATGGTAGGAAAAACCCTCCTATTTATAACAAAATATTGGGTCATTCTAGATCTTGGTGCATGGGTTAACCAGATCTAGATCCAATTTTTATGGAATATTTTATTATATTTATTGGAGGGAAAAGGTATTTGACTTGGGTCAAATCCCTTAATTTGTCAAAAATAAATAAATAAATGATTTATTTATCTTTTTAAGGAAGCGGTTAGAAGATAATCAAATAAATAATGATTTATTTAATTATTTAAGGAAGTGGTTGAAAGATAATTAAATAAATAATGATTTATTTAATTATTTGTGGGAGATTTGGTCATATTTAATAAGGAATATTATCTAAATAAGATTTAAATAATTGTTCCTAGAAAATAATAAGATAAATAAAGGTTTATCTAATTAATTTCTTTGTTTTTGGGTTAAACATGACTGGGAATAATAATTAAATTATGGTTTAATTAATTATTCCATGAGGAAAATCAAACAAATATAGGCTTGTTTAATATTTCCTTTTGGGGTTTCCTGTTTGGACCATAAACAACCTAATAAATGTGGTTTATTAAGTTATTTAACATAGTGAAGGCAATTTTACTAAGGGTAAAATTGGTCTTACATGGTGTACTTGGGTCCATCTAATGATGATAGGTTAGATGACCAAAAAATGGTGTAACAGATTGCCCCCCAGCGTGCGAGTGTCAGGAGCAAATCGTATGACCGAAGTACGTTGTAAGAATACAATCACTAGACAACAAAAAGGGATGTCAGAGAGAGAAATGTGAGGTAGATAGTGTGCTGAAGGACTAGACCCTGAGGAGACGAGACTCGCAGGTGCAACAAGTCTCTTTTTATGAGAGGGTACCTGTGCTGAAGGCAGCGGGGGAGGCATACCTATGCCCGCCGAGACAAAGTACAAAAGAATAGTGTGTCCAGTAAACAAGGGACCGAACCATAAAGTACAACTGGCATAATCATGAGCCAGATAAAAATACAATGAGGAATCCCATATACATGTTGTGCCTGGGATAACAGCCAGGACTTGTACAATAATATCTGAGTACATGAGATACAAATACAACCCAAATGCCCCCTGTAAATGGGGAAGGGCTCACAAAATCTGATTGATACATGCAAATCAAAGAGGAGCTGCAAGTGGCTAAGGCCAACATCATCAAATATCTGGAGCTACATCGAAGGCTGCAAGGAAGAGGTCATCCGGGCATGTGGGGGGATACCTGTAGGGCCACCCCCTCATGAGGGTTGATACATCTCACACACACCCGGGAATCATCAAGAGCTGCTGCTGGATCACTGGACCATCAAGTATATGGATCTCGATCATGCTGAAAGGAGATGGAGAAACAATCAAGTCAAAGGGAAACGAGAGATCCCTTTGCCTGATCCGAGGCACCGAACAAGAGTGGAAGCTGGAACCAAGGTACACTACCCTCTAGACCTGGCTTCTGGAAGGAATGAGATGATGTCGACAAAAGGAGGTCTGCCATAGGTGAGGCAATGAGACATCCTCAACTAAGGCACGAGAGAAAATAGTGGAGCGATGGACAGACTGACACTAATGATGATAGGGAAATGGAAAGGAATGAGTAGCGAATGGACGACTTCCCTTGTTAGAGCATAAAAGGCATGAATGACATGGCAGCGACTGACACAATATCATAAGGGATAGGGGACAAAGGGACTGAAGGTCATAATGTGCGACACAAGAGAGAGACCAAGCGATGAAGGATGGAGGGCTATAGCGGGGTACCAAGGGACTCGGGATAGGCTCCATGAAGGCGATGATGACTCAACTTGGATGCTCTAAACAAAGGCGAATCGATGATGCTGCCACATAGTAAAGGCCCAATGGGGGACCATGAAAACATGAGTACAAGATGGGAAATAATGACGAAAATCGACACGAACAAAGACAAGTAAGGAGGCAAAGTGGTGCCCCGAGTACAAGTGTCGTAAGTGAGGAAATTCGATTTTAATGAGAGGTGAAGTGACCCTTCTTGGACAAAATGTGTCCTGGTGAAGTATCAAATCATAAAAAACTAACAGATACCCATTTGAGGGCTCGGTGAGAGCTTTCCAACGGTGCAGACGGTTTTTCAAACAGGGCTACGGTGTGGTCGCAGCGGTCGAAAGAAGAAATAGGAGTTCTCTTTTAATAAGGTAGTTTTCCCTCCAAATTCACTCATTTGCTATTGTTGCTGTGGTGAATGTAGAGAGGAGAGAAGGCCCTAAATCTTGCGTTGAGCATAGCGAACAAACCGACCATTGGAATCGAGATCTGTCAGTTGCAGGTAAGAGGCCTAACCTTACTCTTTCATTTTGATGGATTGAAAGTTCATTTTAGGGCCCAAAATCCTAGAAACAGACCCTCCTTCTTCTCTACAGCCGGGTCGCACTTTTTGGGCCAAAAAGTGCGACCTGGGATGCAGGTTTCAGGGAAAAACCTGTGACTTGGTCCAGAACTGGGCAGAAAACTGCGACCTGGGAGATGAGGGGGTTTTGGTGCTGTTTTATGGCTGAGAGTTGGGTTTTTGTGTTTGGTTATGGTATTCCCGATCTGTATGCTGACAAAGATGATGTTTTTGTGCAGGTATGGCAGATTTACGGGTTAACTGGAGAGAGAGAGACCTGGGTACATTACGGGCAGAGATCCAGGCAGATCAGGGTGTCCATCGTGTGTTGGCCAGGTTTGGGGTTCTAAATTTTTTGGAGAACCCGTTGATGAGAGAAGGAGAGCCCTTGTTGGCCTGGCTTATTAGTTATTTTGATCTAGAGCATGAGGTCTTTGTAGTGCAGGGGCACAGGATCGAACTGACAGTCCAAGATGTGTATTTCCTGACGGGTCTCCCACCACTGGGGATGGTGGGAAACACGCAGCCAGTATTATCGCGGGGGCGACATATTATGGAGTTTGTGGAACGACATTGTCGACCGGGTCTCCAAGTCAAGGGGACTCGGATACCGATCGGGGATCTAAAGAGGCTAGAGACCCGTGCAGTGGCCGCAACGGTGTTGTGTATCCTGGGCAACCAGGCGTTCCATCACATCTCCGGGGGGCAGATGATGCTTGTGGAAAGTGTGTTGAGTGGGACCTACTATGGGTGGGCCCAAATGATGCTGGTGTCATTAAAACGACAGTTGTCGCTCAGCAAGCGGCAAGTGAACCACGATTTCTCGTATGGGACTTTATTGTGCGCCTTCTTCTTTGAGAAGATCCCGACCTTGCGGCCTCGTATACAGCTTCCAGATGGGGGCCCGAGAGAGCCCAGTATGCGCCGATGGGGGCAGCTACTGTGCAGAGGAGGAGAAGGGGCAGTCGGGCGAGTGTTTCGACCTGAGTTTTTTGCCCATTGGGATCAGATGTCGTTATACATAGACGACTATCCCTATAGTGGGATGAGTTATTGTGGAGATCCGGACCTGCCACTTCCGCCTGGTCGAGTCTGGGGGCCCGATGGTAAGTGATAGATTGCTATTCTTGTATGGGCATGTTAAATTTTTTTGAATAGTAGCTAGGGTGCAATTATCTGCGTAATCGTTGGTATGCGTACATAGCACCCATGAACCGGTCGTGATATAAGGGACTACCCGCAAAGACCGGAGCTACGGCGTCCCGAAAGGTCGAGAGCAAAGACATAACACGAGGATGTTGGCCGCCCTTCGAGGACATCCGTCGCGTATGCGAAAGGTTTTTGGACCTTATATCGGGGAGCCATGGGGTGGCAGAGCTGGGGACGATCACCGACACAGAGCTGCTGTGTTGGTCTACCCTCGGTATCGGCGAGGTGTTGCGCGCGCATGGCGATGGCTTTCTCTGGCCACAGTTGCGTGATCTACAAGTCGCAAAGGCAGCTACTGCTCCTGGGATCCGCCGCCCAATGATTAGGTGTGGGGCATGTGGTGCCCCCTAGTGTGTATGTAGGGGCAGGTGGTGCCCCTAGTTTTGAGTTTTTTGTAACATGCTATGGGCATGTCATATGTATCAGAGTAGATGGACTCTAAACACATGTTTTTGTGACACATATTATGGATATGCATCGTTTTTAATGATTATGAATGTTATTGTCTTGTATGAAATGCGTGTGATAAATGCCAATCTAGAACATGGTTTGCAATACTATCTACATAGTGATTCTGTTCTCGAGGTACATGGTTGAAAGTTATGGTTTCAAATGCACGTATCAAGAGTTTCACTCGTAAATAGCATCTAAACAGCACAGGGTTATATACACGATAAACACAATTTAGTTGCATGACAAGAAGTAGGGAATCCAAACGAACGTGCAAATGGAGGATGCGATGGAAGAGGGCATCGGCTAAGAGACCACGCACTGCATCATATTCGACCTGATTGTTGGTGGCAGAACCAATGCAGACCCTGTTAGAGAGAACAAGGGCATGCAAGGGGGTGAATATGGCCCAACCTGCCAAGGCTAGATTCCAAGAGTACTGACTTACACCATCGGCGTAACCGATAAAGGGTGTGGACGGGGGGTCCTGCGGAATGGTGTTACAAGACAACAAATGAGGGGAGGAGAGGCAATGACGGCAGCGTGAGTGCACAGAAGACATCGGGCGGCAACTGCGGGAGGGAGTGCAAGGAGCAGGATGACTATGACTCATATACAAACTAGAGGGTGGTATATGAGGGCTATCGAAAGTATGGTGAGGACTCAGGCTGCGGAGGTTAACAGAGACACGGGTGGAGTGATCTCGTGTGTGGGTAGAAAAGGGGTGGTCAGGTGACACAACAGGGGAGGATGCAGGGGGGCTAGGCTCCAAGTTTCTCGCAGAGGAGGATAGGTAAAGAATGGTTACAGTAGACTCCGTCAACTGAACATCAGGGGGGGAATGTCGATGGGAGCGGGGGGATCCTCAGGCTGACCTGAAGCATACTGCACGAGGATGGGAGAGGCGGATTGATTTTGTTCAACCTCATACTCTCGGACCACCTCTAAAGAGGCGCGGTAATGCGTCAGGTGAGGACAATGGTGGGAGTAATGGCCATGAACGCCGCACAAAGCACAAGGTTTGTTGGTGCGGAGAGTCTTGGGGTTCTTGGTTACGGACGAAGAAGGAATGGAGGTTTCAGGAACCGTAGACTCGGGGAACGCGACTTTAACCATGGGTTGAATACGGGGCAACTCGGGACAAGCATGGGTGGCATGACCGGTGACATCACACAAGGCACAAGGCTTTTCGGGGGGAGGACGGGCCGGGTCAGTCGTGGTGTTCTTGTCTTTGGGTTCCCCCTTGCGGGCTTTGCCTTTCTTCCCGGGAGCCGTCACGACAGGAGAAGGGTCCTATGGAGGTGCTGGGGGCACAGTGGCAATGGAGGAAGCGAGGGGGACCGGTTGAACCGGTGTCAAAGCCATGTAGGGTTTGGGGTGACTAGCAGGGGTGGCAGCTGGGGGATCAAGGTACCAGACCGGTATGCCCAAGGTCAGGTTAGGGAGAGAGAGAGTGGCCATGACGGGGACAGAATATACTCCGGGAGGGGGAGCCAGGAAAGGGATCTGCCCAGCGGGGTAATGACCAGGAGGGACGGCTCTGAGATGGTTAAGGCCAGGAGGAACCGATCCAGGAGGATAAAGGGGTTCAGGGATACCAGCTGTAGGGGGAGGGCCAGAAGGAGGAGGTCCGGCTGGCTGAGATGAATGGCTAGGAGCGGGTTGCGGAGGGCGAGGGGGAGGTTGCTGACTAGCCGAGGCAGGCCGCTTACGGGCAGCCTGAGACGATTGCATCATGCAAACATTCGATAAGCTGGGATCAGCGATGGGAGGAGGAGGGAGATTAGGAAAAGTTCCAAGAAGGGAGGAATCTTTGTAAACGCCGGGGGAGACACTGGTCAAGGAATCGACAGTTTGCTTGTTGGCTACAAAAGAGATGGTCGTCTCAGGTGAGGTCTGAGATTTTGGCTCATGATATGTCAACTGGTCAATGGTGACGATCTTTCCATTATGGGGGAAAGACATCTTGCGAAAAACCGCGGATGGGACAGCGGACATAGCATAGGTGTAGCTTCGCCCCAATATAATGTTGTAGTCTAGCGGGGCGTCGATGAATTCGACGTCAACGCAAACAGTCTTACCGGCGAGGGTGATAGGACAATTACGGAAAAGGCCAATGGGCTGGGAGGCGTGGCCGTCCCACGCTCGAAGGGTGATCGTGGAAGGGGCTAGCTCAGGAGATCCGAGTTGCTTCCAAACCGAAGCGGACATCACACAGGTGGATGCCCCCCATGAATTGAAATTATCTTAGCACCTTGTTAGTATGAATCCTTTGTCGAAGTGTACGAAAAAGGACCACTTTAGCTACGCATAACTAATAGCCCTAACAACAAAAGTGGTTGCCAATATCTTCAGATCTGTGGTTAGTAGAACAAAAAAAGAGCTGCAAACAACCAGATCTATGCATGAAAAGACATTAATCAATAAAAACAAGGGTTTGCTCCATATACCAATAGACAAGACAAGAACAATTTTTGAAAGAATTTTTGTATTAATGGGGCACCTGGGAGGAAAACAAGAAGGAGTATCCAATTCCCCTCAGTGGGATGGGTTCTTGGAAGTCCTCAACACTTCAGATCTAATATTTCTCTCTCTAGTTGGTGTAGAAAACCCAATGCAAAGAATAGAGCTCAATGGAAGCAAATGATGGAGGTATGTGACCAAGTGTATAGATCCAGAGTGATCTAATAGGCAACAAAAGGTGAAGAATGGTAGGAAAAACCCTCCTATTTATAACAAAATATTGGATCATTCTAGATCTTGGTGCATGGGTTAACCAGATCTAGATCCACTTTTTATGGAATATTTTATTATATTTGTTGGAGGGAAAAGGTATTTGACTTGGGTAAAATCCCTTAATTTGTCAAAAATAAATAAATAAATGATTTATTTATCTTTTTAAGGAAGCGGTTAGAAGATAATCAAATAAATAATGATTTATTTAATTATTTAAGGAAGTGGTTGAAAGATAATTAAATAAATAGTGATTTATTTAATTATTGATGGGTGATTTGGTCATACTTAACAAGGAATATCATCTAAATAAGGTTTAAATGATTATTCCTAGAAAATAATAAGATAAATAAAGGTTTATCTAATTAATTTCTTTGATTTTGGGTTAAACATGACTGGAAATAATAATTAAATTATGGTTTAATTAATTATTCCATGAGGAAAATCAAACAAATATAGGTTTGTTTAATATTTCCTTTTGGGGTTTCCTGTTTGGACCATAAATAACCTAATAAATGTGGTTTATTAAGTTATTTAACATAGTGAAGGCAATTTTACTTAGGGTAAATTTGGTCTTACATGGTGTACTTGGGTCCATCTAATGATAATAGGTTGGATGACCAAAAAATGGTGTAACACACCTAATCTTTTTAACAATTTCCATCCTAATAGAAGTGCTTCATATTCGGCTATGTTATTGGTACATTGAAAATTTTGTTTATATGAATGACATTTCGCATGATTTTTTCCTGAGTTTGAGACCCACACACTTGCTCCAGAACCCTCTCTACTGTAGGATCCATCAAAACTCATGTTCCAAATAGGTTCAATTTTAGTGTTTTTCTCGGTTATTTGTGTTTGATTTTCATGTGTTTCAAAAATATCATTTTCTACGTTGGTAACTTGAGTATTGATATCTCCATCATTATAAAGGATGAAAGAGTCTAAATCTGAGTGGACGGAGTAAAGGGGATAGTTATGGGGTTTATCCTGACTACTCACCATGAATTTCATTAAAGTTTCCCTGTACAATCTTCTTTGTTGACCAAACACTGGTATGGTAGCATAAGTCATGTCCATTTGTAGGGTCCCTTGTAATTTTTCTCCCCATGAGCGTGACAACAGCATGCCATACTTAGGAGGGTATTTGCAACCACTATATCCATTACTAGACTCTTACCTAAGATTTGGGATAAAATAACACATAGATCCTTAATGGGACCTAAACATCTTACTTTGCTATAATCAAATGAATATAAGTCTTTGTAAGGCCTAGTAATGTTAAGACCAAGTTTCTCCATAACATCTTTTGGCATCAAATATTGTGAAGCACCTGAATCTAACATAGCATTATGAAAAAATTTATCATGAACGTTGAGACTGACATAGAATGGAGGAACTCCTCCTTCCTATGGTTTAACATCTACCTCTGGACCAAATAAGAGTTCAGCCTGTTCATCATTCAAATTGATAATGTCAGTGTTTTCCCCTAAGTTTAAAGCCTTCATAACCTGATTTTTGTACAAATTTTTTTCATTAACTCTGTTAAGGGGATGGGAATTTTCAATTTTGCTAATTCATTTTCAATGTTGAATGATGTTTGAATCATATTTAAGTTCATAAAGTCGGATTTATCAGCGATTTCTTTTGTCGCAAGTTCCTTTTGGTGACTAGTGGTTGGAATATCAGTTTGAGTAGTCTTGGAGGTACTCTCAACAATTTTTTTGGCAGGAATTTCTACTAACTTTTTGCTAGAACTATCAGCAGTTTTCTCAGCAACGTTTTCTAGAGTTTTCTTTGCAATGGTATCAAAAAATTTATTGACAGGATTTTCATAATTCTTTTTGTTGGGAGCATTTGATGTTTTCTTGCTTCTAATATTATATTGCCTATGGACTTCCATAATAGCATTTTCAAATCCCTATTTGTAATCATCTGATTCTTCTTAATCCAATTCAGTCTGGGAAAGTTTAAAAAGCTCTTGTTCTTCTTGAGTAAGAGAAACGGTTTCATCATCATTAATGACCATTAAAAATATATGGTTGTCTTCTACTTCTTCTACTATTTCCCCATCGTCATCAGCATAGTTCTCCTAAAATGGAGGTCTAATTTGTTGATCAGGGCCCCTTTGTTCCCTCTGTTTGATCTGGGGAGGATTTCTTCTAGGATTTTGATTACAATTTTGAGGTGCACGCCGATTTTATCTGGGAGTAGACCTCTCATTAATATTAATCATTTCCATAATTCCTTTTATTGTTCTAAATAATGAATCAATTTTGGCATCAACATAATAAGTAGTGGGTTCTTCTTTTATGGCCACTCTCCTTTCATTCCTAATTCTAGCTTTCTTTTCTAACATATTTTCTTCTACACTCATTGCATCCCTTTGCATTTCTTCTAATGTTGATAAATTTATTTCTCTAAGCTGGTAAGACATGTCTGCCTCAAATCCATCTGGGAATTTAATTAACGCCAAACCTTGTGGTGGTTTAATGTTGGCAGGAATTGCATTGTATACACTGTTAAATCTATTGGAATAATCTTGGACACTTTCCCCTGGTGCCCTCCTAATACTTTCATACTCGGATAAAATCTGAAGAGGTTTCTTTTTAATTTCCCACCTATTAAGGAATTTCTGATGGAATGCAGGGAGATCATTTATTCTAGCTACAGGCAAAGCTTTAAACCATTTCCTAACCTATCCTATGAGACTTTGTGCAAACAACCTCATTTTTGTGTTCTCCTCATCTACCTCTTGAAGGTGAAACCTATCATTTATCCTGTATACATGTTGTTGGGCATTAATAGGTCCAATTCCATCAAATTAAGGAATTCTTGTTTGATAATCATGTGGCATGTTTTCCAAAGGAGCTTGAAGGACAAGGGGGGCATATATAGCTTCCATTATAGGGATATGAGGGTGAACAATATAAGGATTGATCAAAGGTGACTGTTGGATAACGGGTGGAGGTGGAAGCAGAGGTGGAAATTGAACTAAAGGTTGAGGCTTTGGTGAAGATAAAGGTTGGATTGTGGATGAATATTGGGGAGAGGATGGAGTTTGAGTAGCTTGATGAGAAACTACTGGAATGGTAGTGGAAACTACAGAAGGCGTAGGACTAGCTGATCTAGGATGCACAGATTGTGATGAGGTGGATGATTTTTCAAAGGAAGTGAGGGTAGAGAGTTCTACGGACTGCTGGACATAAGCCTCATGAACAAAAATATCAAGACCTGAAATTAAACCTTGCAATTTATCAAAATCCTGGATAATTTGAAGGTCTATTTCAAGGGGAGCATATTGTGCTTCAAATGAATATCTTCTTAGTGTAGCTTGGTCTACTACTATTTGTTCTACCCAATTGGTTGACTTAGTTCTAAATAAACTTTATTCAAAATGTAAGTCAAACTCAATTTCTTGCATAGTTACAAAGTCTTTTGGGAGTGAATCTTCTCTATGGGGAGGGCTACTACTTCCTTGGCTCTATGCTATACATTTTATTCTCAGCAGCTTTTCAAGGTCATCAACAATCACTGCAGGCTTTGGGTCAGGATATGATCTAGTGTAGGCTCTTTTGGGAGCCAAAGTTGAAAACTTAAAGCACGCTCACACACACTTATCTACAAAATGAAAAGGAAACAATCTCTAGAAATTTTCATATCATACACTTTTACCAAGGTTACGAATTCGAAGAAAATTTCAATATTTTCAATTATTCCCCAGTATGGTCACCACTATGTTATCGTTCTGTAATTTACGAGATTGTGAGAATAAACATAGAGGACAGCATCAAAACTGCTTTGGAAGCTGGGACCTATCCCTGCCAGCTTCAGAGAGGGATCTCTTTGTAAAATTTAACTTTGTTTTTAATAAATTTTAGGCTAGTTATGATTATGCTTGATTGTTTGGTTGATTTTGATTGTTTGGTTTATTAAGTGACTATATTCCCATTAGGATATGGATTCAAAATATAACTAGTTTTGCATCAATATTTAAAAGAGTTATAACAAGGCCAGCTAGGTTGCATTAACTGGATCCTTTAAGATTTTAAAAGGATTATGGAGGTGGAAGAAAATGTAGAAATTATACAAACAATATGTACATAAATGGATTCAATCCGATCAAGCAATGTACTAAAGCAAGATATTGAATCCTTCTACAAATCAATTGCGGAAATAAACATGATCGCCAATCACAAGAAGTAAAGAAAGAAGCAAATCAAACCACAACACATGTATTTTCTCGGGAAAATCTTGCTGCTCAAAACCACTCTATCTTCTATTGTATATTCACCAAGGAATCATGAAACAATTACAATGCACTCTTCTCACAGGAGTCTCCTGCACTCTCACAACTGTCTCACACTGATCCAGACAAAATCGAGCTAATACTTAACCAATTCTCAGCCTGTCTTCAGTCTACCTTGATCACGCAATCCCTGTGGAATGTAATCCCTATTCCTTAGGAATTCCAGCCTTACTTGACTGCGGAATACATCATGGGAATTCTATGGTGTATATAATTGCGCCCGAGAAATTTTCTATAAATACAACTGATAGATAACTTCCCTTTAACCTCTGTCTCAACTGAGTCTTCATCAGAACTGACATGCATGCAGACATTAATAGTAAATCGTCATTCACTTGAAAAATCATTGCATGTGAATTAAATATGATTTAATTCACTTGACCTCTCACTAGTGCATGCAGACATTAATAGTAAATCATCATTCACTTGACAAATCATTGCATGTGAATTAAATCTAATTTAATTCACTTGACCTCTCACTAGTGCAACAATCAGTTACAACTAGTTAGACTGACTTTAAATCACTTAATTGAGTTCATTGATTTCTCATGCATTAAACTAATACACTAACTGCAACTTGGACTCTAAAACAAATAGAATCGCTCTACATGCCTCACTAACCACCCTCAACTTGAATTTCATGAGCTAACTGAGTTTATCACAATCAGTTAACTATTACAAGTGATTATGAGATAAGATTACAATTTATTGTCTAATTTATTTAAGGGATAAATACATTTTACACATATTTCCTTCAATTTAATTAAGAAATAATTAAATTAAAATCCTCCATGGTAGCCATTTATTGATGCCATTTTCGAATGTTGTTTCTGGATGCCAATTTCACTGTTTCTTTTTGCAAATTTCAACAAAAAATTGAAATTCAAAAGAGATTGAAAAGCAATTAAGTATTATTCAATCTGAATTCAGTAGAAAACATATAAATTGCAAAAGAAGCCAGAATAATGTGTTCTTATTAACATGTCCTATTCATCACACTTTATGTTTTACAATTAAGACTTTTCATATTTACAGAGAAAGGAAAAACAATGAAAAACACGGTTACAGAAGAAGAAACCTCACTAGTGAATACACCACATGAATCCTGAAATAAGTCCTTGTATTATTGATGCTCCAGCAAAACTTGAAAATTACAATTGCTAAGTAGGAAAAATATACTCAGAAATATACCTAGAATACTTCGAACAGTGAAGTATTTATACTAATATTTTACAAAACTGGTTACATTAATGTTGTCTCAACAGACAATGTATTATTAGCAAAAATTGAATAATAAACTCTAATAGAGACAAAAAAATAGGCTTGGTGGAGGTGATCTAGAATGTTGGCACTATTTTTAGAGGAAACATTTGCTGAGTGGACCTATTTGTGGGTTGTGTTGGCCATTGTGTTGGTTGCAGCTGAACTTTCTCATTTAATTTTCACTCCTGTAGTTCACATAATTTATCCCATCGATATTGATTTGGGATGGTTAATTTGATTACCTTTTGGTAAATCACATCAACCTTAGTATATCTATAAAAAGTAGGTTTTCCCACAAATATGTGATTTACCGAATGTTGAATAAAAAAGTCATTGCTGATATCTTCCAGGAATTCTCTACCTGTCATACTGTTGTTAATGCTGCAAAATTTAGTGATATCCCTGGAAATATCTTTCAATTTCTTCACATAATCTTCCTAAGCTATTAAATTATCATTAATAACAAACAGAGAAGGCATACCCTTCTGTGTTAGAGGCTCAATTATGTTGAAGAATCTATTCACTGTTATCTCTAAAGCATGGCATTTCTCTTCTAATTGTCCAACCAGATTCTTCTTGGTAAGAATCCTCTTCACTTCTAAGATGGTATATGTTTTTTCATCCACTCCCAAGTCATCTATCTCATATATATTCTTGGAGTTTAAGAACTTGATGATATTATTTATTGTGGCAGGCATATCTCCAAGCTCTTCTTTGATAGTTTTGATGGCATCATTTGCTTTCTTAATCGATTCCTTTTGTTCAAAAATAATCTAGATGCAGGGCCAGATTTCATTAATAGAGTTCATAATATATGCCCAAATGATTTCCTTGGCTTGGGCCAAGGTCTGTCCAATGGATGATTCTCTCTCTGATTTCTGTAATCTCTCTATTAATTTATGTGCTCTTTGAGTCTCTGTTGAATGTCAGGCTCCATTCCTTGATCTCTGATCCTGTAACACTTTGACTTGATCTTGTAGCTTATTAATTTCCTCTATTTTGATAGACATATTCTCCACTACCTTTGTCAATTTTTCTACACCATCTACTGTGTTTGTTGTAGAAGTTGTATTTTTGGGGATGGCTGTAAGAGGTACAGCATCCAACGGAACCATGGAAAGTTTTGCAGTCTTCTCCCTCTCCTTGATCATTTTTTTTCTATTTATGTCTCCATCTGTCTCAACTGTGCATTTTTCTCCATGATGAGCCTTATCATGTTAGTCTTTTGATACTATGTTTCTTCAATGTCTTTGGTGAGGGGGTCTTTTGTTGCTAACAACTTTAGTTGTTTCCTCAATGCTGCTATGTCAGCATTCTCATTATTTATTATTTCCTCTACAACATTCATGTTGGAGGGATCATATCCTATCTTGACTACCAAGTCCTCCAAAGATTTTATCCGTGTATCTTTGGAAAGAGATGAGATTTTCTCCATATTTATTTGTGACTGAATGTTTGCCAAGGAAACCTGCAATTTAGATAAACTCATGGTTGTATTAGTTAAGGTAGAAGAAATCATTTCACATGTTTTCTTGTGCATCTCCATTTGATCAATGGGATGAATATATTTGATGTCAAACTCAAATGAAGTCTTCTTATAATTGGTTGTTGTCTTAGGTTGTGAAATATGTTCCTCAAGAAAGGCCATTTTCATTTTACCTTTCTCAGATTCAAGTGATGACAACAACCTACTTTGAGAATTGGAAGTCTGCTCCAAGAATTGGTTGTATGTATTGTTCTTCAAAATCTCATTCTTCATCTTAATTTCCCTGAATGTATCAAACAGTGTCTTCTCTTTCTCCCTTGGGACAACCTTAGTTGTCTGAATAGCTTGTTGTTGGTTTTGTGAAGCTGTAGAAGTAGTAGGAGAAAGGGTGGATTGGACACCAACTTGAGAGGATGTAGGTGTCTCCTTAGTGATTATGATAACTTCTTATTCTAAATCTTTATTTGGATTGACTTTAGGATTGATTTTGGTTCTTTTCCTGTACATTATCTTGAACTCCTTGCTTTTAGTGTCAGTCACTGAAGGTGACTCTTCTTCTCTCATTATTTTTCCTCATTTTTCCTGTAGGATAGGAATCTGTGTAGATGTAGAGACTAGCTACTCCTTAGCTTCCTGCAAATTGTTTTCATCCCACTCCATTTGGTTCATGTACTTCTCTATTTCTGGCCTATAAGTATGTATATAAGGAGTAGTCTTTTTTTCTACCCTTAATTTTGAAATGGTTCCCAATGGATCATAGGACTAGGTAAAGTTGAGACTAGACTTCATTTCCTTCAAGATCCTATCCACTTCCTCCCCTACTGACTTGTTGTTGCAAATGAATGGCCCAATTTGTGTTTTAATCCTGAACTGTGATTTCTTCTTTGCTGATACAAAATGGATTTCATCAACATTCAACATCTGCCTAATGTACTCTAAGGCAAAAATCTTCATTTGGATGAATTTTGGAAGCTTGTAAGGAGAATTCTCACAACCATGAACTCTCAACTCTATGTAGTTCTGGTATAAATACCAATCTCCTGTCTTTTCTTGATCTGATAGATGTTGAATCCTTTTGATGTCCTCATTGACTTGTGGTTTAGCTATACTGTTAAGAAGGCTCATTGTTGGATGTACAAACAGTTCAATGAATTATTTGTATGGATACTCCTTCTGCTCTTTCATCACCATTGTGGTCCAAAAGATGATTGATTGTTGATTGCCATAATCATCCAATTTCTGCATTGCAAATTTAAACCTATCTGCCTGGAAATATAGAAACATGTAAACTAGAACATAGGAATATTTAAACACCTCTTCTGTCTAAAATTTGACAAATTGGTCATGAATATTATCTGTTAGGAATTAGCTAAAATTAAAAAGGGTAGATGGTTTAGAATCTATAGAAAATATGGAGAGGAAACCTATGATTGGCCCGTCTACCCACTGGTCAGAATAGTATCCAAGGAGGTATGAAATTACTGTGATTATTTGCTTGGCTCTGTCAGCAAAAAAGGAGGAAGAGTAAGGAGGGTTATTTTTAGGCAACTGAGTGTCTTCAGCTAGGAAAATTGCGAAGGTTTTAGCCCTTTTCTCCAAATCTAGCTTCTGATACAATTCATTAAGGGCTTCTAGGGAGAAAAGGGTGTCATTTTCTATAGAAGGGGCCTGCATCATTTGATCGATGGACTGCGTTTTGATGGTGAAAAGAATTTCACTTGTGGGGGAAATTATGGCTCTCTGGCTAGGTATATAATAGGCCTGACATTTATGGATTAATTCAGGGGCACTGTGAGTATGGGGGGAAATATAGTGTGACAAGTTTGACTCCCACAATCCAATTTCATCCGACTTATCTATGTATTTATCCTCTAGCCAATAATGCATCTCGAATAGTTAAAATTCACAAAGATTTTCATGGATTTTAGTCTTTGTCAGCTAGAGGGACATGGTCTAAATCGATAGGAGGATAGATCAGAGGGTTAAATGGTTCCTCCTAGCCTTTCTTCTTAGGAGGCATTATGAATTAGTTTCAGATAAATTCAAAGGATTTTTAATTGGGAATAGGTTTACTGGGACTGTTTAATGCTCTAGAGTGGTTGAAGAAGGTGCAGTGAACACAGTAGCTCGGGTCAGCGATGGACTGATGGATCAAAACAGGAGCGATGTAAAACCTGTCAAAAACAATGGGAATGGCAAAAAAATTAGCAGAGTAAAGGTTAAATTGATTTACATTGCCTAGTTTTATACATATGTGGATTTTTCTGTTGATTAAGGCGTGGATCCATTACATTAACAGTCATTTTCATGCATTAATGGATTTATTTTCGTGGGAAAGGAAATGATTGGCAATGGGCATATGCGATCTGGCGCGATAGGACTTACGAGTGCAATGGATAGGTGAGTGGTTTTAGGAATGGCGGATAAAGCAGTTTTTTTTTTTTTGGTGGGGGTGGGGGGGGGGTATAAAGCGGTAAGTGGTATGAGTGGAGTGGGGTGCGAAACGTGAAGAAGCTGCCACATCGTCGTGGGCCCATGTCTTAAAACAACTTTTTTCGAACCCCCCGCCCCCCCAGTGGCAAAGATCAGGTGGAGAGGGGGGCCGAAAGTGGATGTGGATCGTTGATCGAAAGGGGGAGGACGATGATGGGCAGATAGGTGTCGGAAATCTAAGGTGGAATGAATTGACGAGTTTTCGGGTAGCGGCATGCTTTTGTCAAAGTAAAAATTTTATGATATATGGTTGATATGCCAATTTTTTTCATTTATGTGCCCAACTGCTTTAGCCAAAGTAAAATCTTAGGATAAAATGTTTTTATCGCTTTTCCCTTTTATATGCATAGATACATTTGAAAATAAAATTTTAGGATAATCGTTTTAATCCTTTCGAAATCTCCAAAAAACACTTCTACCTACCCATTTAATTTGATTTATTTTGCCAATCTAACATTTTTTCTTCTTTGTTCTAAGGGTGCATTTAGGTTAGCAAACCCATGTCACTTTTTTTATGAAAAAATCTAATCTACTCTATTACTTATTTCTCCTATTTATTTAGATTAATTTTTTGAATCAATTTCATTTTCTACCTAACTATTGATTTACCAAGATTAAATGATTTGGAAAATCTTTATTAACTAACCTAATTAACAATAATTCACAGTTGTTCAATCATGATTAAGTTGTATGATTTGAACAAAAATATAGACATTGTGGCAAACTGATCTAAAGAAATTTTCTGTGAAAATCACATAACGTACATTTTTGTCAACGCGTTTCGAACCAACCAGTGTGGTTCATCATCAGGACAAGATGAGCAATCTAATCACGAACCAGTTTAAGTAGATCGCATTATCTTCCAACTATCAAGGAAAACTACGGTTTGACTAGAATAGGAAGAATGACTAAAAATAAAATTCTTCCTATTCTAGTCAAACTAGCCGTTTTTCCAACGGCTAGTTGGAGATGTCCTGATCTACTTAAACTGGTTCGTGATCAGATTGCTCATCTTGTCCTGATGATGAACCACACTGGTTGGTTCGAAACGCGTTGACAGAAATGTACGTTATGTGATTTTCACCGAAAATTATTACACACATTCTATGGATCACAGAAGCCAAACTCCTAACATTGATCTAAAGAA
The DNA here is from genome assembly GCA_034641835.2 of Pinus albicaulis. Lineage (NCBI taxonomy): Eukaryota > Viridiplantae > Streptophyta > Pinopsida > Pinales > Pinaceae > Pinus > Pinus albicaulis. The sequence continues at coordinate 1,130,655,886 of CM076572.1, read as the reverse complement.
AACTGATCTAAAACTGACACAATCTTATTTGATGATGATATAAAGAAAACTGATCTATCAGTAGTGGCATTTGAAGTTGCAACACTTTCAGTGTTATTTCTATTTTTTCATTTTTGGGGTTCTTATTTTCTTTTTATTCTTTTCAATTTTTCTTTCTTTTTGATATGCCATCTTTTCATTTTATTTTATATATAATTTTTTTTGGAAATCATTTGCATAGTGAAAATTACTTACAATGTAAAATTATTGAAACAAAATACTCAATCAACTTGAGATCCTATAATTTATAGGACCCTAACAGGCCTAAAGGAAAACCATCGCTCTATAAATTATTTTATCTAAGCCAAGAAGCCACACACAGTGGTTTCATCAGTTGCGCTACTACAGATTGTACTCTCTCTATCATAATGAACTTCTCTTCCCATATAGAAAGAAAAAAAACTTTCATTCTTATCATCGATCTCTTAAATAAGTATCTTCTCATGCCTTTCAATTCTGATGCTCTCCCATTTTAGGTTTGTGAAGTCCTAGATGTTTTGGGTGCGTAGAGATGCTTTCCTCTTCTGTTATTCGTAGAGGTCATTCTTTTCTCATTAATTCCTCCCACTAAATGTTATATCCTCAATTTCTAGTTGTGTGGGTGCACCGTCTTCATCACCCCTGTCAGTCTTTCAGCACAACCATACTTCCATTTAATTTTGATTCTCTCTCTTGCAAATTTTTCCAAAGAGTCAGTATGGTTCTTAACCCTTCCTTTTTCAGTCAAATTTATTATGCAACCAGTTCATTAAAGCACACAATATGGTATTAATATCAACCATGTATCCTCAAGGAAAATATCCTTCACCAAACTTTGGAATATGTGTCCCAATTCTCATTCAAATTTTCTTTTTTGGTCTAACCCACAAGGATTTGAACATTGAATCTCTTGCTTTACATATGACTTCGTAACAAGGTGATCACCAATTGAGCTAATCCTCGTGGACCCAATTCTCAATCATTTTACTTTTAACAAAAATAGAGATAATATTTATAGTAAGAGGGAATTATTCAAGGCTATCACAATCACACTAAGAAGTGTATCAATGGGAATCCTTGTGAAGGATAGGCTAAAAGTAACATGTTTTCAAGATATTTTAGGTTTTCTTTTGGCTACAACATGCTCTCCACATGGATCATCATGGCATGCCCCTATAATTTCATACGCTTTATCTCCCCTTACACAAACTATTCTTAGGACTTGATTAGGTCCCAACTTGAACAAGCATCCTTTAGTCCACATGTAAGAGGCACTTTTCCTAATGATTTTTCATTCCCCCCTATAAGATAAATTAGGGTACATTTTTCTTGTAGTCAAAAAGTTTTCCATATCAGCAAACTAGTGAGTATATTTCGACATGGAAAAAATTTGCTCATCAAGGAATTGATCACATACCATGCCTTCATCTACAGGAAGATTTAACCTGGAAAAAAAATTATCTACAACAACATTCTCCTTTCCAAGTTTATCAATTATTGTCAACTCAAATTTTTGTAATAACATTAACCATATAATATTTTTAATATTGACATCAAGTTTGATTATTAAATACTTAATGGTAGCATGGTTAGTGTGTACAAAAACTTGGTAACCAATGATATAATGCTTAAACTTATTCAGATCATGAGTAACAATAAGAAAATATTTTTCAATCACAATATAATTTGATTCAACATTAGATAGGTTTTTTCTAATGAAATAGATTCATAAGGAATATTTCCTAATTGCTTCCCAAGAATCACCCCTCTAACCTTCTCTGAGACATTAATGTGAATATGAAGAGTTAAGTCCAATTGTGGCCTTGTGGGACAGGTGTTGATACAATAATTTTCTTAATGTTTTCAAAGGATTCTTGAAATTTGTATGACCTGCAAAATTTTGAGCCCTTGGTTAGTGGGGAAAATAGAGGGGAACTGATTTTACTAAAATTCTTATTAAACCTTCTATAGTACCCTACATGGCTAATAATGTTTCAAACATTGATCCGAATTTATGTAGGAATGCAACAGAATACACATATAACCATAAACACAGAGATGCATCGGAAATAATGCTTCCTTTTATTAAAATCAAACGATTGAAATATGCTTACAGACATAATAGAAATAAACATCTAGGGTGTTGGTAGGCTTATCTCTTAGAAGAGATGTGGAGGCTACAGACCTCTGAACTGTGTTACAACGACACATAATGGAAATGAGCGGCTACAGGCCTCTCCACTGTGTTACAATGAGACATAATGTAAATGAATGATGAAGGGCATTGGTAGCATATCTCTGAGAAGAGATGTGATGGCTACAATCCCCTCCATTGTGTTACAATGAGGCTCGAAGGACTATTTAATGTAAATGAAACAATGGAAAACCCTAAACATCCAAAAACCTAACCCTAGGAGATGAAGCGCCAAAACTGTGGGTCCCGTTTGGGTAAATTGGTGTTTCAACTTCTCAAGGACGTAACTTTGGCATCCAATCTCCATTTGACGCGCTCAATACCACGTTAGGAAGATTTATCTGAGGAATACAACTTTTAAGTGAAAATAATTGGTTTGTATACCCATGTTGCTCCCAGTTTCCCCAAAAAACGTCGTTTAGGGCCTTAAAACGGCTCTGTAAGTTCAGGACCCGAAAAACTGCTAAAAATAGTAAGTTGTGTTAAAACTTAAAAATTGAAAGAACTGATGGTGGGGGTTCAAATGGAATAGATGGGTGGCCACCAATATCCACCTAGATCATTCCTCCCTCCTTAGGAAGTAATGGTCCCCATTGTGTTAAGTTCCTCCATGAGAGGAAAATTCTGCTGAACTTAGTATTAGATTTTTCCAGGATTTCGCAGACCTGTTGGCAGACGTGTTGGATGTAGATGTGTCGTCGGTGGGTAGTTGTTGAAGGATCTGGGCAAATTTATCCATCATTGCATTCCTTTGTTTCTCGAGGGCCTCCTCGAGCAAGATTTTGATAGGATCTCCTACTCCCTCGTATTTCTTTCCTTCTACCAAGGGAGGTCATCGAAGTTTGCGAGACTGATCTTGCAACGGTTCAACCAGATCAAGCCCAAACTCCTTATACCCTGACCGCGTTGGGGACATGAAAAGAAAAATAGAGAAAGAGCAGACTGCTCTGATACCACTGATCTTGAGTTATGTAGGAACACAACATAATACACATATAACCATAAACACGGAGATGCAACAGAAATAATGCTTCCTTTTATTAAAATCAAATCACTGAAATATGCTTACATACATAATAGAAATAAACAGTTAGGGCGTTGGTAGGCTTATCTCTGAGAAGAGATGTGGCGGCTACATGCCTCTGAATTGTGTTACAATGAGACATAATGGAAATGAGTGGGTGAGGGCACTGGTAGCGTATCTCTGAGAAGAGATGTGACAGGTACAGGGATCTCCATTGTGTTACAATGAGACATAATGTAAATGAACGAGCGAGGGCGCTAGTAGTGTATCTCTGAGAATAGATGTGCGGCTACAAGCCCGTCCATTGTGTTAAAATGAGGCTCAAAGGCCTATTTATTGTTGAAAAACAATGGAAAACCATAAACATCCAAAAACCTTACCATAGGAGATGAAGCTCCAAAAATGTGGGTCCCTTTTGGGTAAATTGGTGTTTCAACTTCTCAAGGATGTAACTTTGGCATCCGATCTCTGTTTGACACGCTCAATACCTCTTTAGAAATATCTATCTGAGGACTACAACTTTTGAGTGAGAAACATTGATCTATAGACCCATTTTGCTCCAGTTTTCCCCAAAAAAACATCGTTTAGGGCCTCAAAACGACTCTTGAAGTTCAGGACCCGAAAAAACTGCTAAAAATAGTAAGTTGTGTTGAAACTTAAAAACTAATGGTGGGGCTTAAAATGGGATAGGTGGGTGACCACCAATATCCACTTGGATCATTAAGGACCCAAAACAGCTCCGGGAGTGCAGGACCCGAAAACTTGCTAAAAATAGTAAGTTGTGTTGAAAGTGAAAAACTAAAAGAATTAATGGTGCGGGTCCAAATGGAATAGGTGGGTGGCCACCAATATCCACCAAGATCAAATATAATTTATTTTTTTTGAGGGACAGGGATATGTTTAATGATGTTTACCTTATTGGGATATATCTCAAACCCCTTAGAGGATAGGTAATGTCATAGGACAACCCCCTCACTTATCAGGAAGTGACATTTTCATGACTTATAGGTTCATCTCTTCACACCTTTGAAGGACTTTAGTAAGAATGATGAGAGATTATTGAAAAGTGTTTCCATAAGATGTAACTTTTTCCATATAGATATTTACTACATCGTGAATAAGATTTAAAAAAAATATTCTAAGCACTTGATCCCTTTGGAAATTGGTTGGGGAATTGCGTAGGCCAAAGCGAAGAAATTTATAGGGAAATTCAGATTAAAGGGAAAGTGAAATTGGTATTTTCTTAACCTTTCGGGCTAATTTGAATTTTTTTATAACCACTAAACCCATATATAAATGAGAATAATTTCTTCCCTGCAAAAAAATCTAGGACTTTATCAATGAAAGTTAAAGGGAAGTCATATTTCTAGTGGCTTTATATAAATCCTAGTAGTCCACATATATCCTCCACCTAGCATTATTTTTGGGATCAACAACCAAGGTAGACACCCACTCACTATCAGAAATAACATAAATGAGCCCAACATCAAAGAGTTTATGTAGTTCTTCTTTGACAATGTCTTTTAAAACAATGTCCATCCTTCTGTAGGGTTGGTGAATGGGCTTATGACCTTATTTAGTTTAAATTTGATGGGTGCAAATAGATAAATGGATCCCCTTCATCCCTTATAATCCCGTGTCAAAATTATCAATGTGCTTTCCCAAAACGGTCACATGTCAACCCTTGTTCTTGATCAACATTAAGGAAAGTGTTGATTTTTAGCAATTTGGAGGGGTGGATTTCAACTATTTTATTATTCTCTTTATCATATATAGCAGTGGAAAATATTTCCCACTTATTGTCCCTTGAACTGCTAGGTTTTTGCATGGGTTGATCATAATTCAAGTCATTAATTTGCATAACAACACGATAATTATTTTTCAAAATATTATCAATTGAATCGTCTTCATTATCTTACTTATTATTGAGGGATTTTTCAATGGTATAGACAAGATAGGATGAGGAGAGGATTGAATTATCTCCTTCTTCATCTTCCACCCAAAGAGGAAAATCTTTCTCAACTAAAGTTTGAGAAAGAGGATACAACAAAAGTTGCTTCTATGATTTCCCATGGTGATAGTCATATTTCCAACTCTATAGTTGATATAGGCATTTGTTGTAGCTAACCAAGGTCTACCCAAAATCAGTGGATATACATTGAAATCAATATTCAACTGTAAGACTAAGAAATTAGTGGGGTACTCCCAATATTCTATGGGGACACATGACATATTATGTTATGCCCTCTGGCTTTATTGTAGATCTATTAGCCATTTGGAGCACATTATTGATTTCTCTTAACAAGTCCTAAAGATTAAGTTTGAGCATGGTATCCCTAGCACCTAAATCAATTAAGGTTGTATGGATGTTATATGATTAATATGTACATATACAACTAGAATATAGGGATCTAGATACTTGGGAACAATTATCCTCCCATGCATTAGCTCAGCTAGTCGTCCTATGACATCAATTGTGGGGGCACAATTGTTTCTTCTTCTTAGCATTTTTAGAAATGTTTCCTTGATAAATGTGTTTTATATGGGAACATCTTTAATGGCCTATAAAATTTGTATCTTAACACATAATCTTTTAAATTTCCCTAGGATTTCAACCTCTTTAGGTGTATGTGTCCTTTTAATAGTCAATCTCTCAAGGAAAGCAGGAATTTTCTAAAGTGCATGTTTCACTTATTCCTTCTTTCAGTCTTCTTATAGAGAAGGTTGAGGAGGTTCTCATTGTATATTCTTTTATATGAGGAGTATCTCTTGAAATTTTAGGGAATAATTTTGTTAAGTAATCTCACCATTATAAATAGGTTGTGTCTACTTATTATGAGGAAGTATAGATGGATTGATATTTTTCATTCTAGCTTTCCATTGGTTTCACTAATAGTGTACTCAAAGACTTGAATAAGATCTCCATTTTCATCCATTGTATAAAAATATGGGGAGCTACGTACTTCTAAAATGGTTTCAAGTGCTATAGCCTAATCTTCTAGATAAGTCTCAAAGATCCTTTTTGTGTCAGATAATGTTTCACCATTAGCCGACCACTTGTAATTTCTACTTAAAGGCTCGAAAATAATATTTTTTTTCCAAAAAAAAAGCTAACTTATCTCTAAGTCTACGAGGCATGCATGCATTAAAAGAAAGAATAAATTGTTTTATTTTTTCTTTATGATAAGAGAAGAAAATATAAATTTCAAAATTGGATGCCTCCCAAGCAACGATTGTTAAAATGCACCAAAAATGGCACCCCAAGGGGGCTTCAGATTTAATTTTCCCTTAATTAAATTGGAAGAGAAATTGTAATTTCATCTCATGACAACTTGTATTAGTTAACTAAGTTATAATGACTTGAGTTATATTAGGAAATTAAATTTGAGGGTCAAAGAGGAGGCATGTAGAGTTCTCCCATGATTTTAGGAGGTCTAGTGATAGTTGTTTGTGAGTTGTCATTAGTTAACTCAATTATTTGAGTTAAAATCGATTTAACTAGTTCTAACTAAGTTATGAGCTAGTGAGAGGTCCAATGAATTAAATCTGATTTAATTCACAAGTAGTGATCAATTAATTAACTACTAATTTTCTATAAATAGTTGTTGCATGTCAGTTCTAAGAAAGGCCCAGTTGAGACTAAGGTTAAAGGGATGATAACTAGCAATTGTATAATTAGAAAATTGTATAGGTCAGTTATAAAGTCATGTGGAAGCCTATGATGTATTGCACAATCAATTCCAAGGAATTCCCTATTTAATAGGGCAACAATTCCTCTAGCCTAATGCGTGAGCAAGGCCCGCTAAGAAAAGGCTAAGAATTAGTTAAGTATTTGACTAATTTTTCCTAGAGCAGAGTGAGACAGTCGGCAAAGTGCATGAGTTTCTCAGTGAGAGAAAAGCATTGTATTATTTCATACTCTTGACTTTATACAATATACAGATAGCGGGGTTTTAGGCAGTGTTTTTTCCCCAGATACATCTTGTGTTGTGCGATTGATTTATTATTTCTTTCTCTTATTATGTGATTGTGTGATCGTGTTTTGTTTTCACAAATTGTAGAAGGATTCAGTATTTTGTTTTAGTACATTAAAATATCAGATTGAATCTCGTTGTTATATTTTCTACATCGTATTAGAGCATCAGAAATCACAATATAAGAGAAGAACAAAGTTTTTTTGAATAGGTTTGAATTTGTAGATTTATTCTTCAAGACCCAGCAGTAGATCAAAATGTCTTTCAATGGCTTGAGACTTGAATATGCTCTTGAGGGAAATTCGACTTACAAAGCATGGAAGGACAAGATGGAGGCAGTTCTCGAGAAAAACGAACTAAAGGCATTCATTGATATTTATATTCCTCAGCCTGCAGCAGCATATGCTCAACATCTTGATGCATGGAAGAAGAATGTAGCAAAGGCGAGAAGGATCTTGTTAGAGGGAGTTTGAGATCATATTTCATCGAGTCTCCACAGGAAGGTGACTCCACATGCTATGTGGAAGGCCTTAACAGATCTGTTTCAAAATAGCAGCGACCACAGGAAGATGGCGCTGAAAGACAAGCTCAGGAAGATCAAAATGGAGAAAGGTGACATGATTTAAAAATACTTGACAAAGTTCACTCATTTTCAAGATGAGCTTTGAAGTGTTAGGATAATTGGTGCCTCGGATGATTTGGTGAGCCTAGCTCTTCTAGGCCTTCCCAAGAGCTATGATAGCTACCAGGATTCTGTGAATGGGAAGGAGAAGCTACCAGATTGGGAGCGAGTATGGTCCAATTTGGTACAAGAAGAAATTCGACGGAGCACCAAAGATGGATTATCATCAAAGAATGATGATGAGGAGAACAGTGCCTTGATTGGAAAGGTGAAGAAAGGGAAAGGAAAGGCATCCCATTCAAATTGGAGTATGGAAAGCCAAGAAAGAAACGAGACTTGTCAAAGGTAAAATGTTTCAACTGTCATGAGCACAGAAACTATGCCAAAAATTGTTCACAAAAGAAGGCCAACAAGAAGGCCTCAAGAGGAGCAGCAGGTGAAGCACTTACTTCACAGTTCGAGTTGGATTTCACTCTCATCGCATGCATGGTGTCATCGGTGATGGGTTATGTGTGGTACTTGGATAGTGGAGCTTCATTCCATATGACCGACAACAAATAATTCTTCAGTAGCTTGGAGGAGAAGGATCTCCAAATGCACATCGATATGGGTGACGACAGGAGGTATAGCACTACTAGTGTAGGTACAGTTACCTTTCAGATGGAGTCAAGTAATCCACTCACATTAAAATATGTCATGTATGTTCCTAGTTTAAAGAGTAATTTGGTTTCTATTGCTATGTTGGAATATCGTGGCTATGATGTGATCTTCAGTAAAGGAAAAGACGTTCCTTTGTAACAAAGCCACGAAACAGGGAAAAAAATTAGGGTTTGAGTAAAGAATATCTACAAAATGGATGTAGAATACTGCGCAAAATTGAGCATGAAAGTAGAAAAGGTGGAGAGTCAAGACATCGGTGATTTATGGCACAAGATATTGGGCCATATACACCACAGTGCTTTGAAGATCGTGCAACAGATTTCTACAAGACTTTCGACGGGTGCACTTGCGTAGAGAGATATATGCAAATGGTGTACATTGGGGAAGTATACCAAAGCCACCTTTAATGATAAGGAAATTCAATCCAAGGCAATCCTTGAGAGAGTTCACTCAAACGCGTGTGGATCGTTCTCGACAGCGTCCACAGCAAAGCATAGGGATTATGTGATTTTTATTGATAATTTTTCAAGAAAGTGTTGGATTTTCTTCATGCAAAAAAAAGATCAGACGTTCTCCAAGTTTTGTGAGTTCAAGGCACTTGTTGAGAAAGATACAGAGAAAAACGTGAAAGCTCTAAGGAGTGACAATGGTGGAGAATACATCTTTAACAAATTCAAGAACTTTTATGCCTTAGAAAGAATTCGAAGAGAATTGATAGCCCCTCATAACCCACAGTAGAATGGGGTTGCTGAAAGAAAGAACAGAACTATTGTGGGAGCAGCACAAGCTATGTTGCATGATCAGGGCCTATTGTTGCATATGTGGGCGGAAGCATGCAATACAACAGTATTTGTGCAAAACAGAAGTCATCATTAGATACTTGGGATGAGTAAACCATAGGAGGATTTTTCAGGTAAGAAACCAGATGTGTCATATTTTAAAATTTTTTGTTCATCTGTTTATTTCCATGTGACCGGAGATGCCAGGAAGAAGCTAGAGCCAATAGCAGAGTTGGGATATTTGTGGGATACATTGATACACTTCACAACTATTGGGTGTACTTTCCAGCACACGGGATGACAGTGCTAAGAAGAGATGTGAAATTCGATGAAGAGAAATCCATGTAAACTTCCCTTGAGAGGGAGATTTAGTTTCATGCAGTTGAGGAGCTCTTGGATCCAAAGGATGAACCTATGGATATGGAGCAGCCACAAGCAGAGGAACAGAGTATGGTAGAAACCACTCATGCAGAGCCATCCACCAGTGATGAAAGGAAGCACACCAGAGAGGCTGACAGATTGTTGTTGGATGCTTGAGATAATGTGGGAGCACCCACATCACAGTGTAGGCAGAGAAGAACCACATTGGATACATGGATCTTACGAGCGAAAGTATTGATATAGAACCATCCTCATTCGAGGAAGCAGTGCATCAACTAGTGTGGGTTGATTCCATGGTTGAGGAGTATGACTCCACTATCAAAAACAGTGCATGGAAATTTGTCCCAAGACCAGTGGGGAAGTTAGTTATAGGATCTGAGTGGGTTTACAAGGGGAAGCAAGCAGCATATGGGAGTGTGGAGAAGCACAAGGCTAGATTTGTGACCAGAGGGTTTTCTCAAGTGGAGGGGATTGATTATGATGATACTTTTGCACCAGTCACAAGGTACTCATCTATTAGATCCATCCTTGCACTCTCAGCATAGATGGGATGGTAGATACATTAGATGGATGTAAAGACAACCTTTCTCAATGGAGTTATTAAGGAAGAGGTGTACATTGAGCATCTGGAAGGTTTTGAGACCTTAGACAGGAAATCACATGTGTGTAGACTTAAGAGAGAACTATATGGGTTGAAGAAAGCACCTTGTGCTTGGTACAGCATGATCGACAGTGATTTCACCGAGTTGGGATTCACCAAGAGTGAAGCATATGTGAACTTAAATAATATTGTGGTTGATGGTAAGCTTTTGATTATTTTACTTTATGTCGATGATCTGATACTGACAGGTGATGAGTAGCTCATAAATTCTTGCAAAGAGGATCTTGCAAGAGAATTTGAGATGAAGGACATGGGGCTCTTGCACTATTTCCTGGGATTGGAAATATGGAAAAGAGATGGGGAGCTAGGGAAAGTATGCCAAGGAGATCCTGAGGCAGTTCCACATGGAGGGCAGCAAACCCATGGAGACTCCTATAGCAGGAAACTAGAGGAAGGAGGATGTTACTTCGAGCGAAGTAGTGGATGATATTGTTTACAGACAGCCTGTGGGTTCACTCATGTATTTGGTGAACACACGACCCGACATATGTTATGCAGTTAACCAGCTAAGCCAAGCTATGGTTAAGCCTACCAAGCTCTTTTGGAAGGTAGGCAAGCATGTGTTGAAATACCTCAGAGGCACTACACAGTATGGATTATGGTAGATACGGATAGAGGGAGTGAAGCTTCAAGGCTTCACCGATGCAGATTGGGCAGGGAGTCCATCCAACTGGAAGAGCACATCAGGAGGCATCTTCAGCATAGGATTAGCGGCAGTTTCTTGGTACAATAGGAAACATAGATAAGTTGCACTCATTTCGGCAGAGGCAGAGTACATGTCAGCCAGTCATGTAGCATGTGAGGCCATCTAGATGAGGAAGATACTTGTTGGTTTGTTTGGTGGACAGATGGATCTGATGGTGATACATTCTGATAACCATTGTTACATCAAACTCTCAGTTAATCCAGTATTCCATGACAGGTCCAATAATATTGATATCCGGTATTACCATCTTAGAGATTTTGTTCAGATGGATTATGTCATTAGAGTGCATTCCCACGGAGGAGCGGGATGCAGACATCTTGACAAAGGCACTGTCAAGAAGCAAATTTGACTTCCACAAAGACAATATCAAGGTAGCAGATAATCCCTTTCTTTTTGAGAGGGAGTGTTGGAATGACACCAAGAAATGGCACCCCAAGGGGACTTCTGACTTAATTTTCCCTTAATTAAATTGGAAGAGAAATTGTAATTTCATCTCATGACAACTTGTATTAGTTAACTAAGTCAAAATGGTTGATTTAGCTTAGGATATTCAAGTTGAGGGTCAGAGAGGAGGCATGTAGAGTTCTCCCATGGTTTTAGGGGGTCCAAATATATTTATTTATGAGTTGTAATTAATTAACTCAATTATTTGAGTTAAAATCAGTTTAACTAGTTCTAACTGAGTGATGAGCTAGTGAGAGGTCCAGAGAATTAAATCTGATTTAGTTCACAAGTAGTGATCAATCAGTTAACTAATAATTCGCTATAAATAGTTATTTCATATCAGTTCTAAGGAAAGCTCAGTTGAGACTGAGGTTAAAGGGATGACATATATTAGTTGTATAATTAGAAAATTGTACAAGTCAGTTATAGATTCATGTGGAAGCCTATGATGCATTGTGCAATCAATTCCAAGGAATTCCCTATTTAATAGGGCGACAAGTCCTCCAAGAATGTGTGAGCAAGGCTAGCTGAGTAGAGGTTGAGAATTGGTTAAGTATTTTCACTGATTTTGCCTAGATCAGAGTGAGACAGTTCGCAGAGTGCAAGGGTTTCTCAGTGAGATAAAAGCATTGTATTGTTTCATGGTCTTGACTTTATACAATATACAGATAGAGGGGTTTTACGTAGAGTGATTTCCCTAGATACATCTTTTGTTGTGTGATCGATTAATTTTTTCTTTCTCTTACTTATGTGATTGTGCAATCGTGTTTTGTTTCCTCAAATTGTAGAAGGATTGAGTATTTTGTTTTAGTACATTACAAGATTAGTTTGAATCTCGTTGTTAGATTCTCTACAACGATACCAAATAATCATGGCCCTAATACGCTCCAACGCCCTGATTTACTAGCTCCAACTGGAATGACACTCTAACGCCCTACATAGGATCCAACCTGCAGTAGCACCACCCTGCCACCCTGAAGTGTTATCAGGCTCCAAGCTAAAGGAAACTCCACTCTTTGCCTTGCACCACCTATCTCTCTGCTCAATAAGCCACCACTAGCACTAAAGGTTTCAACCTTCAATTCACTACAATGGACCATGTTTCACAATTTTCAAACAGGATCCACCTATGCTCAATATCAAAATATCAAAATAAATTGTTGTCTATGTCGGTCTACAAAACTATCACAAGGTCATCAACTTCATCTACACAAACCCTAGCAACATAACTCTATCAAGTTCGCTGCCACAACATCTTTTCACAAGTCATATACATTATCAAACCCTAATTGCAAACACAATTGATAAATCAACACATTAGCAGCAACAAACTTTGAATCCTCAACCATGCTACAAATTTTGTTGTACAGTGCTTCCTTACTGGTGAAACCCTAATAATGTCTTAACAATATCTTGACAAGTACATTTAGCTCAATGCAACTCAAATAGGATCTCACAACCAACTCAAATAGGCTCTCATGATCAATTAGTCCTCTTTACTCAAAAAATCATTCAATCATATGACATGACAAAAGCATGTCATATTGTATCCTCACTTAATCATACATCCTCTAACATAGCCTTGGGTTGCTCTTACACCCAAGCCCCAGCTGGACAATATAATAGTAGCCACTACTCTTTGCTCAGACCTCAACAACTTTGTCTTCTCAAAAACCAGCAGGACATGTTGACCAGGAACATACAAGGTTCATGGCAATACATCGTGTAACTCACTTTCTTTTACAACTATATAATTTTTTGTCTAAACCCATCATTAATAACTCTACAATAGCAATATGCTTTGAATATCTCTAGAAATCCAATACTTTTTCATCTAACACAAACAATAGACTATCCTTTGTAGCACTTGGAAGTTGTGACAATACTTCTGCAACACAAACAAACAATGCAGCCATTGTTTCGCTTCATATGCAGCAGTATTAACCTTCTCTATATGTAAACATGTTAGCAGCAACAATATAACACTAAACCAACAATACAATCAATATATACAAAGTAGTAAACACAAAGCTATAATATCGCTCCATGCACTCAGATCCAATGCATTGTCACTTCTTCACCCCATGCTCAACAAATAAAACAAGCAAGCCTGACCAGTATCAAATTTGACCTTCATACTTTGATACTCACTCCATTATCCATTGTTCTGCTTGTCACATGGTAACATCTCCACTTACTTAGACTTCTAATCTAACCTATGATAGAATACCAATGTGCATTCCTACAAGCACATGCATCTTTCCTGTTGGATCTATCTCTATTATGGCCCAAACGCACTAGGTATAAATTCACAAATGCACAACACTTCTTTTTCAAACTATGTCACAAACCATGGGAATGAAATTATTTAATCAATACATTACATGTGGCATATTCAATCCAATTGGTACACAGGTGTATTTACTTGGGGTTTCCTCTCAATTGCACACCAACAAGCAATACGCTAGCATGCTAAATAGACTCCTATCACACTATCACTTGAATTGTTACACGATAGAGATCCTCCTTCAGGCTCTCACGCGTACACTCCATCTTTGCACCATTGCTACTGCTCAATGCATCACAGTGTCAACTAACACACACTCTTCTACAAGAGTTTACATATAAATCGCTTTGTGTCCATGCTCCTCTAACTCATTCCATGGAAGATTGTTATTCAAATAAGGATTAATCAGATTGTAACCAATCCACATGGATCTAAAACACACTCAGGCCAGATCGCATTGGCAATTGAATCCTTCAGCAAATCGATCTCTCATTACTCTGCCTCCTACTGGCAATGTGGTGCTCATATACATCACAGAGGTATACACTCTCATTTGTGGAGGACTCAATGCACAGATGTATCCATCACACCTTCACTCAAGCTACACACACCAAATGTGTACATTAACATCTCAATTCGCACACTAGCCCATCAGAGATAGAACTATGACATTGTAATTTAATAGCCCAATACAATATTGTAATTTAATAGCCCAATGCATAAAAAGAACCACTTCAATGCATTTTAACTTTTATTCTCCCGTTACTTAGAATTCCCAATGCACAAAATAAACATAACTAATTGTTATAACATCTTTTATCACTCATATAGACTAGATGCTCTTATATGGCCTAGGAAGATCCCTTTCCCCTTGCAAACTTATCCTTATTTCAAAAAAAAATAGTTTTCAAAATATATACACAACTCTATCCACTATAAAAGCGCATACATATGTTGTCCCTATGTATTATACCCATGTACACATTTTTAAAACGCGAAAAAATATATAAAAAAAACTACTGAAAAGCCACTTATGGGAGCCAATGTCCTAACCGAATTAACTGGTTTTTGGTTATATATATACACCCCATGGCTAGGACTAATCCATTCCTAATAAAAAGTATCCATACTATAACCAAATTTCCCTAGACTAGGTTTGCAATTTTCCCGTGCTCCCTGCATTTCTTGTCTCCAAAGAACCCTTGTTATCTTGCAAAGATGCTCAACCTCTTTATCTAGAACCTTGCATATATTGGAGAGGAGGTCTTCGATGGCTCAAGTTGGATGGATCCAAAGGAAGGTTCGTTAGTTCCTATAGTTAGGATCAGGTTGTAGCTTCACCTATTCTTGTTGCTTTCAATTACTAAAAAAACCCATGTTATGTTTCCAAATTGCATTGTTATCATATGAGTTTTAATTCACGGTGATGATTATGATGATCCAACATATATATGCATACATGTGCTTTGAATTCAGTGATTTGTTTGTGTTTATGTGATATATTCGCAGGTTTGCACGTGTTGGAAGAAGGTTGGGGGTTTGGACCATACTGGATCTACTTCAAACGTAGGACCTACGAGTTGTCTCAAGTCCATACTTTCATGAATTCAAGTGCTTAATCTGATTGCATGAGTTTACTTTGTTATGTTCTTATTCCTCTCTACTGGGGCTCTCAACCCTAGCCCTTGGGAACTTTTCCCTTCAACACTAATTGGCTCAGACCATCAAATCGAAACACGGCCAATACAAAAGAGTAAAAGGGACAATGCAACCATGTTCCAAAATAAAAATTACATGACACAAAGCATTTACTAGTTACGCTCCTCGCCCAATATTCAGTTGCAAAAATGCTCTTGCAAAGCTGAACCTGTGCTAAACCTGTGCCTGAACAAATAAATATAAAAGAAGAAACTTCATAATCAACCCTTCATCAAATTTCCACAATATTCCATGGCCTCAGAAACTCAAAGCTACTCACATAAATAGATCATTGAGAAATTGATGATATTTGAAGGCTCACATATACACTATTTATACTTGTGCAAGGGGGCATAAAAAGGAGTGTCGACTTGTCCAATAGGTCATGGAGCTGACCTACAAAAATAGGCTCAAAAATTTAAATTTGAATTTTCAATATTTACCATTTTGGAGCCAACTCAATCACATTTAGAAGCTTTACCATAACTCAATTTTTTAAAACCATTTTACCATATAAATTCCATAATTTGAAAACTTACTAACCCATTAATCAAATATAGTTCAAATGTAACCAATAAAAACCACTGCCTTGCATCATTTAAAAGGCACCATGACCACACTTCAGGGCTCCAACTTTGAGGTGGCATATCTCCTTAATCGAGATGAACGACAAGGCATGTCACATATCATTACAAACATCACAAGGAGAATAAATTGGTGATGTTCTCGAGTCCAAACACATTGACCTTTCTATCCAAAATTTCATCATACACAAGGCATTATAACCACACTGCATAGGCTTGCTATCTTATGGGGCTTCTTGTCCATTGGAGCTTCCAACTAATGCAATCCATAACATATATTAAGAGCATTCATATACCAACGCTATCATCAATGACAACACCATTCAACAAACGTGAAAATTTTATAGCTTTAAAAAAAAGAAAAAAAAACATGTGGACTAAGTAGGATTGGTATCTAAAATACCTAGTGAGGGTGTGTTAAGACAATTGCAAATTTATGGCATCAAATAAATATTGACTGAAATAAAACCTGACAAGATTTTTTGATCGAAAAGGGAAAATAAGAAACCCAAAATTGTTTCATTAACGATTTGTTAAAATTGTTTCATCAATGTTTTGGTCATCATCATACCTTAACAAACAAAAAGCCATCGAGACAACCTGTTGATAACTCAGTGTAAACACTAATAGGGTATGGCAATGGGATTTTAGGTACTTGGGAGTCCAAAGGTAAAAATGACTAAAATAACATCTTTTCTACTACGGTTATTTCTCGGTAATTAAGGCTTAGGGTCTTTTCATCAAGGGGTTGGGTTTCAATGGGCGTGACTACTCTAATCATTTCTTGAATTCACTAAAGGTTTATGAAAAACAAGATTACTCCGTCCAAGAAATGATAAGCTTTCTTGCTTCGGATATAATTCTCAACACACTAGGTTACAAGTTGTGGGAAGTGAAAGGTTTGGGAAATGATGAATCAAGCCAAAAAATAATTCCCAACCAACTAGATATTTCAAAAACAGATGAGGTTTTCCATTACCCCAAAACCCGCAAGCATTAGTAAACTTCCAAACCATTATCATTACCTTTTTTCGTGGTCCTAGGGTAGATCCCAGAGTGGCAGTTAGTCCACATGATTGATTCCCAACAAGGTGAGTGTGAAAATTCAACACTCCCCCTCAAGCACAAATCGGGGAATCGAACCTGGGCCAAGGTTTTGATACCATGTTGAGGTTTTTAAGCATTAGTAAACTTCCAAACCATTATCATTACCTTTTTGAGTGATCCGGGGGTGGATCCTAGAGTAGTAATTAGTCCACATGATCGATTCCCAACAAGATGAGTGTGAAAATCTAACAAAAACTTTTGAACAATAAAAACGCTTTCTCTCCATTCAAAAAATCAAATTCCCATTCCCAGTGGGTATCAAAACATCTCATCTCTGTGAATTATGCTCAACTTTTCGAAGTCAGAAACTCTCGGCAAAATCAAGGTTTATTTTTTATTTTTTTTATTTTTCATATACTAGAATAAACAACAAAGATTTGAAAATACCCAGGGAAAGCAGTTAAACAAGACCGACGGCAACTTTCAACACTCACAGACTTCAAAAAAAAATTTCGGTGGTCTTTCAAATAGCTTTCACTTTCGAACTTTGGCAAATGAGACAATATTTTCCCCTTTTAAAACCAATCAACTTAGTTCAATACACACAGCATCTTCCAATTGGATAAAGACACGTGAAATTTATTTTTCGTGCTTTCTATTGTCACATTGTGCTGACTCATATTCACGTCGATCCACATGGACCAATGCCTAGCTACCACATGTTTTGGAATCTCAATGACCTGTCACAGTAGCAACCCCCCACCGTGTCTTTAGCTTGGGGAGCCGAAATAGCTTTTGACCATTGAGCTACCTCTATGAATGATGCGCCCATCAAAGAAGTCAGCTTTTTAATCTGTCCCGGAAAGTGCAAAACTCAGCGAAATTTAAAATTTTGCTATTTTTAATTTATAGAAAATAAACTCCTAGACATAATAAATTTCTCTAATAAAAAGGGTGCACACTAAAAAGCTCAAAAATTCCAACCTCCAACACAATTAATAAGAATGCCTCACATTCAATGACCTGCTCAACTAGTTAGATTTGACTAAGAATTGTGATTTTGTTTGACTTATTCAATTCAGTTTTTTCCATCCTCATTTGCTTTGATATTTTATTTTAAATTTGGATATTGTAATTATCATACAGAAAATGTTCACTTAGCACATAAAATAAGGCACAATTCTTTCCATTTCATAACTGCAACAAAGTGTTGAAGTGTTATACTGTCATTAGTTTCAATTTTTCCAACGCCAAATACATGGAAAGGCACAATACCATGTTAGTTTTAAGCTTCTATTTTTTTCTCAAAGTCGTCATGTTTTATTATTTAGCTTTAAATTCATATTATTCTCATTTCTTTAAAAAATCCTGGACATCGACATTCATTTTTCTGTGAGCACTATTCTGAAAACAAAATTGCAAGCTAATGGAACAACTCTGCATCACAAATTTGGATGTAAAGATGTTACACTGATATTGGTAATCCATAAATGATTGAAATAGATGCCATGGTCACATTCATCATAATAACCCCTTGTACTAATGCTGCTGCTGTTAACTAACAAAAGCACACAGCTGGAAAGAATTTCCTAGCCAAAGATGAGATGCATGATGGTATTCATCACTCTAAGTTGAACTTCTCTTAAACACTGATTTTGCATTAGCTTGTCTATTTATACATAAGATTCCATCTCAACCTGGTTTTTCACAGGGCTTGTCCTGTACACGAACAAAGTTCCCAAGAAAATGTTTTAATAAGAAAAATAATGGTTCCAGATAAAACTGCTAATGCTAACTGACAGCGACTAACAAGGCACACAGCTGGAAAGAACTTCCTAACCAAATACGAGATGAATGGTGGTATGCATCGCTGTAAATTGAACTCCCTTAACCCCTTCTACTAATGCTACTAATGGTGCACAGAGCTATAGAAATTACTTCCTAGCTAATACGAGATGCATGGTGTTATCCATCACTCTTAAGTTGAACTTACACTAAATTTGCATCTTGTCTTCTTATACATAAGGTTCAATCTCAATCTGGTTTTTCCCAGGGCTTATCATGTACATGGACAAAGTTAACATGATTATTAAATAAGAAAAATAATGGTTCCAGATAAAGCTTTACCTGGTATTTGGTAAGGATCAATTATCCCTTCTTTTGCGCATTAAAGATATAAGATGCATTCCTTTTTAGTAGATTAAAAAAGAAACGCATTGCTTTACTCAGAAGTATGGAAAATTTTAAAAAATGGCTTACAAGACTAGAAAAATAACTGCATTCTTTCCTCTGTCAAAAAACCCATGGTGGCACAATAAGCTAGTGTCAAAAAAATCCTAGTACTGCACAAATATGACCCAAAAAAAGCGAAGGAAGACAACAAAAAACCTTCCAGATCATCTTCTCGCATGTCAAAAAGTTAACAGAGGAACAAAACTGAATAGTTTTATGTTACATCAATGCTTTTGCAAATATCACAGTAGCTTAGGATTATTTTTCGTAATATAGCTAAGCATATCTACAACCCTTTGATAGCCTCGAAGAATGAAATAATTTCATTGTGGACTAGATACAAAACTCAGGCTATTAAAGGCCTTTTATCAGCTGGTTATGTTGTCCATGCTCCCTTAAAGTGTCAGAAAAGTCATTGCTCGAGTAAATATACCATGTTTATGTGCAATCTGTAGTAAAGTTTCAGTGGTCGTATTTTTATGCCCACACAGAGCAGCTATATCATTGCACACTTACAGGGGAAACAGGCTGCACTTGATCACCACTTCCAGTAGAAAAAGCATATAAGTTTCTAAGCTTTTGTGGCGAATGGTTAGTTTGTCCCCCGCTTTCTGATTCAGATCTGTCTACTGGTGCAACGGTATCCATCTCACTTCTCTCGTTGAAGGAACCCTCTACATTAATGTCCTCTGGCCCATTTTCGGGCAACATAGATTTGCCAAGTATTGCCTGAGCATCAGCAATTACTGAATCATTATCATCTACAGCATACAAAATTTTCTGAATGGCCGCTACCACCTGTGAAGAAATGGACATCAGATTTCAAAGCAGTCGAGACTGAAAAAAATACTGTTGCAATGAACAATTAGTAACATGTCCCCATTGAACTGTTTATAGCAAACATCAGTTTGGTTGCATAAAAACTGGCAAATTATGTATGCTGAATTTTATTGTATCTAATTCGGTTCTATTATGTCTTCTAGTTTACATTCTTTGATCACTTTCAGTTGCAAGAAACAGATAGAAAACGGCTTAATTATGCTCAATTTCCAAAATCTTTCCATGGTGGAGTTAGGTAGGCCTTCAAATATTTAGCGATCTTGCATTATGTCACTACTACAATATTTTTTATGTTAATATTAACGCAAGCGATAAAGAGACTGGCCATAGACATGGCTTCATCCTGCTCTGTAATATGGCGGCATGGCCTAATCACTCTGTAAAAGTTGAACCAGAACACTCTTTAATGTGACTGGCTTGATGCATTTGAGAGATTTCTATGTTTGAGGAACACTTTCAAACGAAGGAAATGACCTTATTATAGATGTCAGACCCTTCAATGGATAGCATTATCTCATTCAACAATCATTGATGGAAGATATCCACAAAAGCGACTGATTCCAAAAGTTCAATTTTGCAGACTCATTATGACTGGATGTCATCCTAACTAGATGCTGATAGATGCAGACAGAGATGACTAAAAGGTAGAACAACCTTGCCACTGACGTGGTCCATATAAAAGAATCAGATGGTTAAGAACTCTTGTTGAGATGTGCAATAGATTTCTGGAAGTTTCCTGCCAGTTACCATATGGCATAAACAATAGGTAACAAAAGTTGCCTGTTAATGAGATCATTCGAAACAAGCAAGGTGGAACAGAACTTCGCATGAAATTGAAGAGCTAGAAGATGTTTGGAAAAATGCTGCCTTCATGCCCTTGGGTGGCCAAACAGGTTCACATTCTCTAGAAACAGGCAAGGTGGAACCTAACTTCAAATGAAATTGAAGGGCTAGAAGGTATTCAAAATATGCTGCCTTCATGCCCTTGGGTGGAGGTGTTTATTCTCTAAGGAAAGAAAGCTCACTTACAGAACAATGAACATCCTGATACCACACCATCTACACAGGTGTGCTTCCCTCAAAGAGATGACAAATTACAAATACCAACGGATCACATATAAATCTTACAAACTTCACTCGGTTTATCTCCCCGTATTTGCATCACTTACGTTCTGCCCCACAGTTCAATAAAACAAAATCTTGTACCCTGAAAGTTTGAATTATATTGGATTTTGCAGTTTTTGAAAATGAGTGCAGAAGGTGCTCTTGTGGTTCTAGTATTTGTTTTTCACATTTTCTCATGGTTTTCAACAAATAATGTTGGGGTACTCGCCACCTTTTTTTCGACAAGGAAAACCTTGTGGGAAAACTGAAGGGTTGCTTCCCCGCAATCATGGATGGCATCCACAGTAAACTCATCAGCATAGACCACAGCACTTCACCAAAGGGGATTTGAACCAGGCACCTGCCAGCACGGAACTAGCCAAATGCCCAGCATCATTGACAACAAATGGTTGAAGTAACCCCTTCGACTATGGTATCTAAGTTAAAATAATCTCGAAGCTCATATTATCTAAAAAGATCCCAAAAATCACCCAAAATCCTACCAAAAAAAATGTCATTAATTATATATAACACATACTGGAAACTGCTCCAACTCTTCATTTTGAATTAGGATTTCTATATCTCGAAGTTTAGCAAAGTAGAAGTCCCTTTCCTTCTCCAAATTGCTCACAGAAAGCTTTAATTCTGCAACCTGCAGCAGCACAGCAGACAAACAAAATAACAACCAATTAGCATGTCAGAATATGCAAATGCACTCAGACAAGAAGAATTACAAATACTAATAACGATCACATAGCCATACCAGCTGAATTTTTTTTTTTTTTCAAATATCAATAATGATTGAAGAACTAACATCCAAGAATTGTTCAGTAAAGTCATGATGATTGAACAGCAAAGAAAACACACTCAAAAAACCTTCACAACCAAAAGAAAGATGACTAACAATTATAATCAATTACAATGCTTACATAATCTCATTCCAGAAATTCCAAAAATTATATTTAAAATAAAATTCAGAAATCCTTTCCACATTCCATAAAAGAAATACCGATAGAACCCAGCTTGATTTTATCTGTATTAATTTAGTTTATCATCTCAGAAAATTTTTGGAGGTCTTGGGTCATCAACAAATTTGGTAAATACAAAGTTAAGTAATCAAGTACATTGGCCCTCTTTGTAAACCAAAAAATAAAGAAAAAAAGAGGGAACCTCCCCAAATGAGTATACCTGTTCAGTCACAGCTTGAACGTGTTCTACAGAAACATAGCCAGGAGGCACTGAAACATGCTTCCCTTGCTTACTTCCTGCAAATAATAAAAAGATAAGGACAATTAGACAGTTCGGTGGAACTGCTCACTAATAGATGTTGCAGAATGGGAGCTCCTGACCCAAGACGATGAGTATAATTCTAGTTATAATGTAGTAACCAACCACTTGGGCCAGCCCCGGATCCATCTATACGTCGAATTGCTGAAGATGAGCTAGATTGAACTGATTTTAAAACTACTCCAATGCCCTTGTTCTGTGATGAGCATTGCATTGAAGACATTCCCTTTCTGTGGACTTCCTTTCCTCCTTTACATCTTCTCTCCACGGGATTATAATTGCTACAGCAAGAACACAAAATACATTACTGATAAATGACAATACTCATAAGGAGGAATCAGCTATCTCCACTAGGAAATAGTTGAAAGTAAAGCCAGGCTTCATACCTATTCATTATTCCACCTGTTGCAGAATCACAATACCGCTTCAACCACTGGAGAAGCTCCAGATTGTCCAACGGCCGACCTTTAACAAGTTTATTAACCTCTATATGCTGCTCAATAATCAATGTTTGACAGCATTTTACACATAACATATAATTAACTTTTATTCCAAACAGTGCCTTGAACGAATCAAAAACTAGCAAAAGCATAACCAGAAAAGAATCAAGAGGACAAAGCAAGATATTCAAAATGTCTGACAATTTTCATATATACATGATTGCACAAAACAATGACGACAGTCAAGCCAAAAGTCTCAACGCGTGTCAACTGCCAAAATGCACAAATCCAAGCATAACAAAGGTCAGCTATGCTTGACCGTCAAAATACCCACATGGATCAACTATAGGGTATCAAGTGCAGTAACAAGCTATGCGCTCTTAATAGCATAAGAAGACAACTTCAGTACTTTGCCATGCCTTCCTCACGTAAGAATAGATCTAAAGTCTTTGCAAAGATATTATGTGAGCGAATACTTATCTTCTGCTGGCATTTCCCAGCGTGCATCCCCCCTTTCCTAAGTCTTGAAATAGATATATAGAACATTACCATGAATTTGAGCTTATGAGACAGGAAACATATTTTTCAAAGAACGCTTTGCGTGATGGCCTTTTTAAATTGAAGTAATGGCATTTGATTACAATAAAACGGCATGTTAAGCTGAAATAGAGATCTTCTAGTCTGTCTGTTCTTGAAGATCCATAAAACCTTATTTAAGAAGAGCATCCAGAGGGCAAGCAACAGCATCAAATTGATTGGAACAGGTTAATCTGCTTGAGCGGATAAAATATATAAGTTTATAACAGTTGTCTGCAGAAATGGAAAGCAATTATGTTCTAATATTTTACTTTACCTCTAAGTATGTTGTAAGTCTTACCTATAAGCTAAATTCCCCAAATTTTCAAAGGAAACAAACTAGTCCAGTTGTAATAATCAAAATTCCTTACAAGCACTGCGGAGAACTATTCAAAGACAATAGGGTGTCCTAAAGGTCATGAAAGATTAAGGCACGTACTGTGCAATTCACGGTAGAATAAGCATATGACACCAGAGAAATATAAAAATTTAAGTTACAGTTACTTAGAGACCAAACAAAAATGGTTAATGTTTGCACATAAACATGTTAAACCTCCAACCACAAGGGACTCAATAGCCCTCTCACACTGATAGTTTTATCCAGAGAAGAAAAGGACTACACTTAAATTGGGCCATCACTATCTTGGAAAGGCCAATTGATACAAGATTCTACGTTTGTGGTGACTGATCATGCCATTTATACTTTCCTCACAATGCTCCTTCCATAAATTTTGCGAGAGGGAGTTTACATAGATTGTGATCTCTTGATTCAGCTCTCTTCTAATCAGTTTGATCTTTTCGCATTTGAGCTTGAGCACAACGACTCTAACATCAGATCAGAGCACACCATCAATTGAGCCTTTGATTTGATCAACCCAGAGGAGTGTGTGTACAAGGGGGGATTAGAACCAAGAAAACCTGAAGTTGATAACTTTCCACTCCCTAATATTAGCACTAAAGACGGCATTATTCGTCATCCACAATTAATGTGAATTCAGAAATAACCTACGAGATAAGGTATTATGTATGAAGATGTATTGAAATTCGTTAATATATGATTTTTTAACGCTTGATAAAGTATCTCATGCCTACTCCAGGAACATGGACCTTCTTCAGCTAAAGCAAGAGTTGATAAAAATTGAAATCATTACAAGGTGAATGGGGCTATAATTATTTACTCATGCCCTCATTCTGAGCAGCTTGGTTTTCAACTTGAAAAGCTTCTGAGAGGCCTTCCTGCAGACAAGGGTTCCATTAGTGTGTTTAAACTATAATCACGCTTGAAACTGTTTTAATTCATGTATGATTATTTTTCTGTTCATCTATTTATTCATTTGCTATTTTTTTAAGTTTTGGTTCCATGGTTGTTCTCTCAAATGTCTACATGGCTGCCGTCAGAAATCAACTTCTAATTCTAGCGACCATCTGAATTCTTATTCTTTGGATCATGACAGTAAATTGTCCAATGTCAATAAGATGCCCTGCAAGGAGCATTAAACTATTTAAGCCACACACTGCTAAATCACAGTAGAACAAGCAATTCCTATCAAAGAAATTGAGAAAAAATTATCTAGCAGCTGACAGAGAAAGGGTTATGCTTCCACGAAACAGTCAAATAAATGAAAGCTCCAAGCCGTTGACGGTTATAAATTCTAATAGCCAGCTCCTACACAAAAATAGATCAGTTACTGTCATTCCTAACCTTAAAGAAAAAGCACCCAAAAAGATCTTCAAATTTCTACTCTGGTGCTGTTTGTGTTTGAGATAATGCCTCATTTATGATGCATACTACAGATTAGGATTGGTTTGGTTTGTTGGAGGATGTTGAGAGATTTTCTCAACTTCTCCCTCCAAGAGTGGAATTAGTTGGATCTCAGCAGCATTATAAAAATTCTGATATATTCATTTGATTATAATATATAGAAAATAATTATTGTGTGTTATTCCTGTGTGCAATGTCTGCTCTCATCATTTCTAATATGGTATTAGAGCCTAGCTGGGCTTAATCCCTCACGGGAGTGCCCAGGAAGATGTGAGAGCCATACATCGTAATCCTATGTAAATAGATAGGATTACTGCATGTGAATATAGAAGATTATTTTTTTTGTTAGAGATTGCTGTAAATTTCTGTGAAGGTTGATTTGCTACTGTTATTGTTATTGTTAAGCGGCGATCTGGACGACGAAGCAAAATCTCTGAGAGCAAACAATGAAACAGGATGTTGCAAACATAATTGCTCCATATTTGCAAAAACCAATCCCTAATCTGTAGTATGCATCATAAATGAGGCATTATCTCAAACACCCCCCCTTAATGCCTACATTACAGAAATGGAGAACACACTAATTTAATACAAACATTTGTCTGCCCTGGTCTTCATTAACATTTGTGTAAAGGTCACTTTGTAGGATTGATCGTTGGTCATATTTTGTATCTAGAATATTTTCCTATAGACTGTTGAAATTTATTCTTCGGGATTATTTCACAGATGGAAATATTTCCATAGGATAGTTCAGTGTCGAGACTCTTCTTCGGGGGTGTCAAGAATCTTTGATCTTGCAAATTCAGCATTGCTGGTCAGAAACAAATGTATTTTAAATGGGTTGAACGGTAGCTCGAAAATGGTGGAAAAAAGAGCGTTGTCTATGAGATCTCAGAGTGGGTACAAATGTTAATGAAGACCAGGGCAGACAAATGTTTGTATTAAATTAGTGTGTTCTCCATTTCTATAATGTAGGCATTAAGGGGGGGTGTTTGAGATAATGCCTCATTTATGATGCATACTACAGATTAGGGATTGGTTTGGTTTGTTGGAGGATGTTGAGAGATTCTCTCAACTTCTCCCTCCAAGAGTGGAATTAGTTGGATCTCAGCAGCACTATAAAAATTGTGATATATTCATTTGATTATAATATATAGAAAATAATTATTGTGTGTTATTCCTGTGTGCAATGTCTGCTCTCATCATTTCTAATAGTTCGCTCCTTGCCCTGCAGTGCTGCTTACTTAATTGACATCTCTGACAATGGAAATTCGACTCAAGCTTGGGACTAAAACAAGAAACAGACTCCTAGGTTATATTTTTCTCATCTTCTTTAGTGCATTTTTATTTCTTCATCCTACCAGTTGGATCTATTTTACTTTACGAGAATAATGCTCAGGCAAATGCCATATCATTTCTCTGTATATTTTTATTTCTTCATCCTACCAGTTGGATCTATTTTACTTTACGAGAATAATGCTCAGGCAAATGCCATATCATTTCTCTGTATATACAAAACAGTGATCTGAAGTTAAGAACAAAGGCAAAATGCTAACATACCTTCTCTATCTTTAATTTTGAAAATACTTCTTGGAGCAATTTATAATTCTGGATCATATCGTATTCTGTCTTTGCCTCGAAATTCACCTGATAAAAAGAAGAAAACAATGAAACCCTGCGGTAATATCAAACTTTCAAGCTAACCTAATTCCATTTGGCATGGCCTTAAAAACACCAGAGTAGAGAAAAGCAAACCTTGTGCATAGGGACAACTCCTGGGTGAATCATATCCATCATTTGGCATTGAACTGCACCTGAAGCTGCCTGCACATAGATAATCATACGTTTCAATAATTATGGGCCTTAAAATCTGATAGTCGTGAAAAGAGAAGTTGCATTGCATTAAATAAGCTGTCTCCACAATGTAGTTTCAATTTATTTATTTCGTATTTTAGTTAACGCAGTTAACATTTGAAATCAAGTCACTCAAATTCAATTTGATTGCATTATTAATATGGCCTTCGAATGTGCCTTTCATTTCCAATAAATAGATATTTAAATGCAGTAGTGACAGATTGCTAGTTGAGCAATTACAGACAATATCATAACAATAGAATACTTCTATTATTGTAATAATTTATTTGAAAGTCATAATCTGATAGATCCATGCTAAAATTGTGCATATTTTTACTCAAACATACTTTTAGATAAGATAATTTTATTAATATCCAACAAATAACTCCAAAAAACTTTGATCTGTTCTACCGAGAAGGTCTATGATTCAAACCCATATAGCCCTATACATTCCGCTAAGTAAGTAGATCAATAATAGTGCTTATACAAAGTGGAAGTGTGATTAAGCTTTACTGAGCATCAATAGCATTAAAATGAAGGCTGGAGCCATAATGTAAGCTCCAATATACAGCAAGATGCAGAAAGTAAAAATAGGTTGAAGCTACAATCATGTAATTGCATCTTTGATAACCCAATATAATGCTTATACCTTACACATTTCTGCCTCTGCACTTTTCTGGATCACACACAAAGCACGCATTCGGTTTGCTATGACCTTCTGGCAAATATAGGGAAATACTTGTAAAAGTAAATGCTACAGATGTCTAGGATTGGTTCCATAGTGTAAAATTACTTGATATATGATATGTGGGCTTACTGCTTAAGTGGGCCTAATGGTTAAGTGAGCTTAATGGTTAAGGATATGTGATGTGTTAAAGAGATCATAGATTCAAATCCAAATCCAAAGGGGAAGAGTATGTACACTTCTATATACTTTAGCAATTAAATCCAAAAGGAAAGAGTATGTACACCTCTGTATATTTTAACAGTCAAATCTCTGGGTAGAGATACCTATTTCTTCAAAGTTACTCTGCAACTTGGGAGATCTGTCGTCCCAACATCTAGATTTGGCATATTTTGATAAAGGCTAGAGTGTCATAACAAAGCTCGATTAATGTGCCACATCGATCCGGAATCGTAGTGTTCCTTCTTCCCTGGATAGGAAGCTGAGGGTGAGCAGATCCCCTAGAAGAATGTCACATTGGTATAGCCTGCAGCCTTATATGCCCTACCATAATCATCGCAAAACTCTATCAGAGACACCATTGTGATATATTTAAAACTGGGCCTCTCAAGACACAGCCCTTCATTCATAATTAGCAACAAAGCCACGGAACCAAGACTCAGATTATCTACTGTCAGTAACCATACAATACCCCCCGGTCTCTTATGGCACATAATGATTTATAAGAGCCATGTATGATGGATAACATTTCAGTAATTCTGATCCTAAAAATGCAAGCAGACAACCCCCCATGACAATGAAAAATTTCTGCATTAATGCTTAGGTTCGATCTGGCTCATATTGAATATAAGAATCCCACAAAAACTGATAACACGTCAACATAAAAAATAATTCTCCGATATTTGCTGAAATAAGTAAAAATTCAACAAAAAAGACAATGTAAACAAAAAACCACCTCCACCCATTTCTCAGTTTAACAGATAGAACAGAAAAATAAAAAGGCAACTTAAAATTGATATGAGGAATACCTCCTCCACTTTCGCGAGGTTGAGTTGCAGAGTAGAGTTGATCCATGACAGAATCTCATTCCTGCCGACAAAATAGGCACTGTCCATCATCCCTATGTTTGCTGCTGCGGCCATCTCGAATGCCCAAGAAAGCAATATCTCTCTGGAAGAATGCGCAACAAATGTATGTGCCTCTCTGCAAGAATGCCCGACTCTCAATAAACCAAATGCAGTATGTATGGAGTTTAAAGGCAGCAAATAAAGCTTTATATATCCAGAATTACAAGGAAAGCAAGGGTAAGTACTGCCCTGCTTCAGATGCACTCAAGAGCCGAGTACGAGTGTATCCAGTGGGTATGAGGATTTGGGTCAAGGGTATGTGGAAAGCAACCCCAGTGATTAAGGGCTTGTATTAGTTAGTAAAGGGCGAGTATCAGTTAGGAGAGGGCACAATCAAAGCACATCAAACAACAAGAGAAATGAATATCTTAACCTTGGAAGTAATGGGGCCTTTTATAATGCCTGACGCTTTTATGTGGGGTAGGGGTTTCAGAATATTTGATGCCACATGGGATTAGGTGATTTGTACATGCATAAATAAAGCTTAGCTTTCAAGACTCTGCTTGAATTTGACGCCCACCTCAGCCAAATGTATGACAGATAAAACCTTTCAATACATTCCACTTTCCAAGATATATCCATGTGCACATTATTTTTACACATATAATACTTGAAAAATCTTATTTTTAATGCGAGAATGAGTTTTCCAAAAAGTCCTGAAGTATTTTAATGGCGAAAACCAAACAAATGTACTTTACAGCGATCATTTTTTCGTGCAGAAAGGTGTTCTCCGTGGGAAGTGATTCAGCCATTGTCCAGGCCCCTGAGCGAAGTAAGATTTCAATTTCCATCGAGCAGGTTTGGAATTAGCTGTTTGTTTGAGTCATTGGAAGGCGCCGGCGTTGAATTTCAAGCTTCTAATGTGTTTTGAGTGAATTATGATTTATTGAATTTAAATATTTTTATCATTTATATTTTATGATCGTTGAATTTAAATAGTTTTATCATTTATATTTTAATTTTAATCTATTTATATTTTAGGATTATTTTATGAATGTGATTAAGATTTAATTGCTAATTTTTATTGTTATTAAAATTTATAATGATAATTAATTTAAATTTTAAAAAATAATAATAAATTGATCCGTAGAGTTTTGTTTTGTTCAAATGTTCAATATTTTTGGTGAACATTTCACTCATCATTTTGAGCATATTGTATTTGAAGATGGTTGAATAGTTAACCAAAAAAAAAAAAAAAAAAACTTTGAAAACCTAAACAAAAACACACCTTATTCCAAAAACTCTCACGACTTAACTATGAAAATTGTCATACTAAAATTAATTAAGTGTTTTACCATATATGAAAATTTAGATTATAATCATAAAAAAAATTACATTTAAATTTTACACAATTTTATCAAATTTAAGATTGGAAAAAAAAACAATTTAATTGTTTATTTTTTGGTTTATAGTTTTAATTGTTTCAAATATATTTTTAAATATATAAATAGTTTTAACACATTAAAAAAACTTTGGGAGCATTCCAATTATACAAAATACACACTACACAACTTAAACTTAAGTTTTTACAAATAACTATCCAATTTTCAATATAAATCATTTTATTATAAAATTAATTTAATGGTAAAAAACATTTATTACAAATTTATACTTTATTTTATTTAATATTAATATCTTAAATAAATTATTTATATCATTAAATTAAATAATATATTTAAAAAAATTATTATATATCCAAATTATATATATAACAAACTATCAATCTTATTATAACATAGAGAATTAAAAATATTTATATAAAACATTCACAACATAGTAAAAAACCATTAACATAACTTACAGCACACCCCAAGGAAAAAAAATATTTACTTATTGAAAAGGAAATCTTACTTACCTATGTCTTTCCCATGCCCAGGTTATTTGGATCTCCAACTTGATCTCCGACAGAATATGTGACTGGATCTTACTCGCGAACTGGAAGAGATGCTTACTCTTATGCTTCTGGTCTTTACTCTGTGCCCGGGTATAAACCTTATAATACTGCAAATGGATTTATAATGGATTTTGCACCTGGGACTAGATCTGCTGCGGGGAGTGTATATTCAAGTATCTATCCTGTTGGGGAAACAACTGCGGGATCTTCTTATTCAAGGTAAATAAACGAAAGGGAATGGACTCCGTACACTCGCTATTATTAGCCATATGCCTATGTGACAAGTAACCTTTGACTCAAGCAGACTGAGCAGCAACTTCCCCACTACCACCATCTCGCTAGCCAGGATCTCTTTATGTTCCAGTCCACCCAGCAGCAGATTCATCTAAAGGTTACCCCGTTTACTCATGATCAGTAAAATTTTTAATTATTTATTAAATTATTATTTTTTTGCTTATTAAATAAAATTACAATGATTTTGATTTTTTTAATGATGATGATGATTAACGTCTGCTAAGACCAATGCGGTCTACTGGATCTTAAAAAAGGAAAAAGAATCTAAGTTTGATTCTTCAAAATCTTGTTTCTATGACCAAAGAGAAGGGAAAGAAGCACTCCAAAATTGTTATAGGTGGGTTGACTTAATAGGTCAAGAAGATTGGAAGTGTGGCATATGTTAGGGAATTGAGATTAGATGTGAGTAAGAGTCAGATAGTCTAAAAGGAAGTGTCTTTCATCTTCCACCTGCTTAGTGTTGAAAATCTGACAGATTCTATCGTTCCAGGGAGCCTTGGGAATAGACCATCATTCGGTCTCACTCTGAAGCTCATGAGAATTAGTTCTTATCCTAGCAATGTTATTTTTTTCTTAGTGTTGGTCAACACATAGAGATAATTATGATTATCAAGGGGGGGTTAATTACCTCCTTATAGTATTTTAGCTTCCTTTTACCCTCCAACTCCTAATCCTCCCCTAGTTTGTCCTTAAACTTGGAGGTAATAGTATTTTTGACACTATCTTTGTTTCCCATACTAAGTTCCTCCTTAATTCCCCAATGGTTGAGCCAAGACTGGGCATCCTTATGCCACCCGCGCTTGAGGCGAAGGTGGGGGTTTTGACTAAATTTAGAAGCAATTTTTGGGATCCTTTTGGATTCCATGTTGTAAAGCTTCTTCTTATACAGATATCTAAACATAGTCGCACTTTCAATGTGGGACAAACCAACTTCGATCAAGATGATAGGATAGGGAGTATTTCCCTTGATCTTTAGGTTGTAGGTTATGAATTTCTTTTGAATCATCTCTATCTTCCTCCATGACTCTCTGGATATACTGCAACCCCAAACTTCACATTTGTATAAGGCAACAAGGGTGGCGAGAATCTTAAAGAGGAACCTCTTTTTACTCCAAATGTAAATATCGACCGACTTACAATTGTTTTCAAGCTCATAATAAGCTTTCCAGCCTCAAATAATCCTTTTCTCGATGATATAATTCTAGTTGAGTTGATGAGGGAAGTCAAAGCCCAAATATTTATAAGAAGAAACTTGCTCTAAGAATTGGTTATTATACATGGAACTACCCTGGGTGATCTTTTTGGATTTAATGATCATGACTTTACTCTTATCGGTATTAACTATCATACCCATATTGGAGTAGTAGACAAGAGGAGTTTGAAGTTGCTTGTCAAGGTCATCATGGATTTTTGCAAGAAGAATGATATCATCGGCATGTGCCAAAAATGGTAAGGGATAGGGGACACGCTTGCTTAACTCTGATATTTCATTTAATGTCTTTAGACCACTCCTCGTTGGTCTTAAGCTTGGTAGTGACTGTCTCATAGAGACGTATCACAACAATCCTCAGCTCAGGAGGGACCATGATCTCTTTAAGTCTCTCCCAAAGTTTATCTCGAGGAACAATGTCGAAAGCTTTTCTAAAGTCCACAAAAAAATAAAAGAGAGGCTTTACTATTGCGACATTCCTCCACAATGATTTTGAGAGTGACAAGATGGTCAATAGTCAAGTGATGTCTCCTAAAACCAACTTGTCCTTTAGCTCTTTTGCCCTGGCTTTTAAGCCAAAGGCTAAGCTTCTTTTCCAAAATGAGCCTATAAAGCTTGGCCATGATGTGGCTAATCATAATGGTCCTGTAGTTAGATGGAACACTTTTGTCCCCATTTTTAAAGATAGGTGCAATAAGGCTTTGCGTTCAAAGTTGAGGGAAGCCATGCTTTACAACCAAATTGAGAAGATTATGGAGATGAGGAATGAGGATAGATCTTCTCATTTTAAGGATCTCATCTTGGTATCCTTCAATATATTTAGCTTTCCCATTATCGAGCTTTCTAATACCAAACTCAACGTCATCCAGAGAGAATACATTTTCCTTAATTGGAGTGATTAAGGTGGTGCCCATAGTTTCCGAAGAGTCATACAACTTCTTAAGATAGTTGTCCCAATTTTCTAAGGGGATAGATTAATTATCTTTGGTTTTACAAACAAGTGCATTTCGCCCAAAAATTTTGGGCACAGCTTTAGAAAGGTGGAGAAGATAATCCTGTCTTCTATTAATATATGACATTTTCTTCCTCTTGATGAGATTTTTGTATATATTCATATTCTAGAGCTTAATGATTTCATTAGGAGCGTCTCTGATCGTTTTCCTGACAATTTTACAATCTTTTTCATACTATGGATTGGAAGTTCTATTAGTTTGCTTAAACGAAGTTTCATTAGAGAACTTGTTAATGGTATTAGAAAGGATAGTAGTGAAATGGTAATAAATTTGTTCAATGTTATTATTATAAGTCATAGAGCCTAAATCTCTCTCTAAATCCCTTAAGAAGAGGTCGAATTTACTTCTATCGAAGCGAATGTGTCTTTTTCTTTCATTGGTCTCCTGCATGTGAGTGGTATGCATAGAAGATTCAGGGATAAAGACAGAGATATGTGGTCAAATTCAGGCTTGAATCCATTAAGTAGCTCAAAGTTTGTAATACGGTTGAGGACAAGGGTGTCAGAAATCACATAATCCACGGCACTGTTGCCCAGTCCATGGAAACAGGTCATATGACTAGAGAGGGGCCACTTGTTAATACCATTACAAATGATTAGGTCCTGCGAATTGCAAAGTTTGAGGAGCTCAGTGCCGAATAAGTTCTCGACAATGTCTTCAGATTTTCTCTTGAATTTATTAGCTAAGTTGTTATCTTCATTAAGCCACAAGGGGTCAGGGTTAGAGTTGTTACTTAACGTAATGGCTTGGTTAGTACTAGTTTTAGCATTAAAGTCTCTCAGCAAAAGGATATTATCTTCATTCCTCAGGTTGAAGATGTCTTTTTCTAAAGTATTGAAAGGACAATTCTTATCTAGGTTGTTCTTCTTATGGGATGTATAGTTGATAGGAGCAAAATTGCAGATTACAAGAAAGTTCCTATTGGTGGTAGAATCAGAGATTTCGATCCAAATGTATTGATTGAAAGGGTCGATTTTATGAAGACGGATATGAGAGAGAACAACATTCCTTACATAGCAAGCTATAACACCAAAACAAAGTTTAAAAATAAAATAAAAAATGTAACAATTAGTGGACTTTTTAATTTAAATAGATATTAATTATCACCACTAATATACAATAAAATTATTATTACTAAATATTTACTTTATTTTTATTTTTTTAAATTGGGTAAGACTACATCTTTATTATCATGTCCAAATATATACCTCGATCTTAATTGAACCAAATAATTTATTTATTATTTTAAATAATATAATTATTAATAAAATAAAATAAATAAAAATATGATTATATAAACCTAAAATTTAAATATACTACTATAACAACAACAAAAAAATTAAATAATAATATACAAAAATGGTACTTCATATTTGTAAAGATTTTGACATATATAATAGTGTACACATTATTAATATTATTTTCTTATTATCCATATGGTAAACGAATAATTAAATCAAGTAAGTTAAGGAAAAGATGAATGAGATAGCGACATACATTACGTGGTCTGGTCCGAAAGGATAGTGACATACGTTACATGGCTTGGTCCAAACTCAAGCATAATGCTTGACCAAAAGAGATTAGTTGAATTTTGATGGCATTACACTCCATCAAAGTCTTGTGGGGAAGTACTTTATAACCCAATAGATGTTTCTTGTGAAATGGACAATTGACCAAATATGTGCATGCCTTCTTTTTCATGAGGATATTTATGATAATGATGACAATCAATACTAATTTTAAGGATATTTATGTTAGTTAACATTTTTCTAAAATGGAATTATGAGGAAGGAATAAAGTTATATATATATATATATGTTAGGACATTTTTCTAAAATGGAATTATGAGGAAGGAATAAAGTTATATATAAGAGCGTTAGGATAATATTAAAAATTATAAAGAAATATAAAAATAAAAGATTTATAATTAAGATAGAAATACATATGATTAAGTGATTTAAAACTAATTGTTTATAATGAGATTTTTTGAAAAGTTTTTAGATTTATTTTTTTATCTAATTTGTCTCGTAAGAATTTATTGACATCATAAGTTTCATGTGTAAATTATTGTGCTTTAAAGATTTTTCAGGTGTAGTAAAAAAAACCACTTTAAATATTTCAAGTCTACCAGAAACTCCAAAAAATCTCATTAAAAACAACTCCAAATTCTCATTAAAAACAACTTTGATTAATTAATAAACTTATTTTATTAAATTTATATTTTTCATTTTTGCATGCTTGGTTTCACTTATTCTAATTAATAAGATTTGATAGATCAGATTTTTTCAATTGAAATTTTATTTTTAATAATATATATATATTATGTTTAATAGAGATTTCAAAATATTAGTTATATTATTTTATTTAAATTTAATAAATTAAGTTATCTATTTTTTAATATATATATATATATATATATATATATATATATATATATATAAAGAAACTTAAATGCATTTATTTTTTTAACACATGCTTTTAAAAATTGACCAGTTCTATTACTACAAGCTTGAATGTTTCTATTTTTCGGTTTAAAATTGATATCAAAGTTATGTCATTTAATAAGTTTGTGTTATATATATATATAAACTAAAATTGATATCAAAGTTATGTCATTTAATATATATATATATATATATATATATATATATATATATATATATAAACTAAACCCTTAGTTTTGGACGAATCTCTTTCATCTACTCGATTCTTAAAGGAAAAGACATTTTTACTAATCACTAAGCATATATAAACCTTTGTATTCATGAGTTGAGTTCAGGGAAGCATTGGAACATAACAAAATTCACTTATCTAGAATTGTGTATAGTATTTGTATATTTAAGATATTTTTAATACAACTTGAGTGGGCTTAATGGTTAAGAGTTTGTGTTTCCTCCTAAGAGGTCACATGTTCAAAACCAGAGGGGTAGAAGAGTGGAGTATGTATGTCTTCGTAGACTTAGCAGTCAAATCGTTGCACGAAGGTGGGTCTCTTGTCCCGCAAACAAGGCGGTCTCATGCACCACTTTGGCGTCTGGCTTGGTTGTGACCTTAAAATTGGATAATAACAACAATAATAATAATTTTGTAGTAAATTATAAGAATTGCATTTTTTTCGATGAAAGTTTTAGTTATAAGTTTATTATAATTTTAGTCTTTAACTAGAAAATTGAGATTTGAATTTTATATTGGTAATCAAGAAATTGATTGTTTCATGAATAAACAAAATTATTTTAGATGGCTATCAATTTATGTTGAACGTTGAGCTGCTAGGAAAGAAAGGGGTTTCATTGTTTTGGTATTCGTATTGTTTTATAGTTGAGTAGAACATCTCAGAGTGGGATATTAAAGCATAATAGAGGAGGTACGAGATTTTATAGCATCCATTTAAGCCACAGTGTCCATGACAACTTCATAGTGACGGCCCCCTTTCTTTGTACCTGCATTTCATAACTGAGAAAAATAGAGTAGAGCATAGGCCTCGCCTTCTAGCTAGGTTTTCTCTCATATTAGGCTTCCCAAGTCACATCTTGTGCTCATTTATGTGGTTGGTGTGTGCATTTTATTATTATTTTTCATTGTGATTCTAGTTATTTCTATAATTTTGAGCACTATGTTAGTAATATGAAATCTAAGATCTAAGGTAATAAATTGCATAGTAAAATATTTCAAAATATTATAAGAGTTGTGATAAATTGCTCTAGTGCAATATCAATGGTAATTTACATATCATATTGGTATCAAATTAGTTTTCTTTTTTTGGGAAGTTGTAAAATCCAAGAATTGGTTTAAGAAGAAAGTCTTAGAACCCTAGCCAGAGAAGATGAGTCTAGTCATAACAAGCCTCAGATGAGGCATAAGAGAGGATTTTTAAGCTAAAATAACAAGTGGTTGATTCTTCTTGCAACATGGCCCTTCTCATGGTAGCTCTAATGAACAAGTTTGATGTTAGGGTGGTTCAGGTAAACTTGACTCGGTTAAGTTACCAATGGTTTTCGAGCTCCATGTATGTGACAACCCATGGTTTTTACCATGGTATTATTCTCCAATGTATCATATTTAAAGGCCAGAAAAATCAATGTTAATTTGTCTTAGTGGCCATTGGGAACACAAGCAACTGGGTCTTTAGACACCACCACTTCTCTCGGTGCTTTGTGATCCTAACAACTAATAACAGAGCCAAAGGTGGATGGAGAAATCAAGCAGAGAGAGTGTTATCAAAAAATTGAGTCTTGTTGGGTTGCTTCAATGGTCAATTTGGAGTAACTATTTCAAACCACTTGCAACTATAAATTAGCCTATCCAGTCTGAGAGGGCTCTCTCAAAGGAAAAATAAATTATTTTCAATCAAGTTTAAAAGTAGATGGCTAACTCTGATGGTTTATTTTGTGGGCATTTATGTATCCAAAGTAGGTGAATGATGCAAGGAATCACTACCATTGGGCATGGAGTCAGTGTAAACCTTAATTACAAAACAACAAATGTCATGGAAGCCAAGGCACTTATATTCTTATCAAATCACACATGAAGGACAAAACAACAAACTACATGTGCACAGGAAGTTGGAGCATATTACTGAATTCCAAGTGATTACACATGAGCCACTCACAAAGATCAAAAGGACTAAGATAAACAAGCATAGATAAGAACATACAATGAATCTTGGGTCTAAAACAAGCTGCTGCAAAAGTATATTACTGATAGCCAAAGATTACAATAGTAGTGCATACATAACATCTCTTAACCCTTCCTAACTCTAAAACTATCTCGTTTATAGAGTAGGGACTCCTACAAATGATTTTCCAACTTGCTAAATTCGAATTCTCTCCTCAGAGACCTATTTCAAATATGATTGCATCACTTGGAGACTTCCTAGGGATATTTCTGTTTTGCAAAGTTTGAATACAAAAAGGACTCGTCTTTCATTAAATAGTTCAAAAAATCCATTTAATAACCCTTATCAACTGGAACCAACTAATTTTCTAAGTGTACTAAAGTGTTGATGTGTCATTATGCCACGTGGATGTTGAGCTGGACCTCCTCCAAGTCGATTTTTACAATTTTTTCATAAATCTGGTTAGTGAAAATTCTGAAAAATAGGCTTCAAAGATGAGTGTATAATTTCAAAACCCTGATGGATTTGCAGAATCTGAGAGAGGTTTTTGTAGATGGGCTTATGCTGAAGAAAAACCTCTTTCATATTTCCAAAATAATTTTTAATTTGGTAATAAATCAAACTTGAAGTTTACTGCTAAAACAATCATGTACATAAAATTTTGTAGCGCTCATTTCGTAGCAACTTTTCATAGCGCCTCTGTTTTAAAAACTTTTGCCAATAAAATTGACTTTCTGCTGCCATGAGCCTTTAAAAAATGTTATGAGGGTTTACATGAAATATTTCTTCCTACTTTTAAGGAGCTGATGCCCTCACACATGAGGAAATACCTCCATGATGAATTGATAATTTGAAGATGAGTTGGACAACTTCGTGGACCAAACCTGTATGAAAATATCCTCCTGACCATGTTTTACCTCCACATGTGATCAGATGAACTTGAATGCATCACTTCAGGACAAAATTCCTTCAAAATTCAACTTGCTACCAAAACATGGGAAAACAAGGCAGTTTCGTAGCAACTTTTGGTAGCAAATTTAATTTACCAATTTCCACCACCTCTTAGCTCTCTTTTCTTTCATGAAACTATTTGATATGTTTAAAGAGCTAATACAAAATTTTCCCAAGATTTAATTTCAAGTTTAGCCACCCTTTTTATCAAAAAGTCATCTTTAGAAATTCCGTAGCGCTTTTTGGGCTTCAAGCCTGGTTGGCGCTACGAAAACACCTAAAGTGTAGAAAATTCAAAATTCTCCTTTTTATTCAAAATTTCACCAGTAGGTATGAACATTGATATGATGAAGGATGATAAATAAAACTTGGTTCAAAATGCCTCTTACCCTCCTCAAAAAGCATCATTTTCACCTTTATAGTTATATTTGTTGCGGAATTCTGTTAAAACAGACAAGTGGCCATTTTTCTGATTTGATGACTATGCAAGTGAACCCAATGTGGATTATTGTGGATATGACCCTAATTAAAAGACTAATGAAGTGTTTATGACCTATAATAATCATTATTAAGTGAATTTCTCATCAAATAATGATATAACCTAATGAGACAAGGTGAAGCTTATAATGACCCTATCAAAAAAAAAATTGAAAAATTGAGAGTGATAATAGTGGTTCCATTGGGGATGGTCCACCCCTGTGGTACAACAAAGAACTATTAGTTCCAGTGCCACCTCCATTGGGCTGCTCCCATCTTCAAAATGAAAACTTGCAACCTGCTGTGACCTGTAACCTCGGCACTGAAAAACCAATAGCTGCTAAAGAACTCAAAATACACATGCTGAATTTAAAACTGAAACTGAAAAATGCTTGATCTTTAAGCTTATTTATATACAAATGATCCTACTCTACTTTCTCAACATAAAATCTAAATAAAGTGATCTCACACTTCCAATGAAGCCAATCAAAAAGATGGGTACTGGTTTGGAACGGGCATTCCACTTCTCTGATCACAAAGACATTTCTGAGATATGATAACTTGTTCCACCATCTAAATTTATCTACATTACCGAAGATCATATTGAAACTCATTTCCATAGAATATTCCAACAGAGTTGCGAAAGGATCTTTGAGAGTTTGCACAAATAATTCTTGTTGATCAACAAGAAAGTGTGAGTAAATATGATCCTTTGATGGTGTTCCTTGTTCAAAATTTTCATTATAACTCTTATGACCATTCTCAAATAAAAAAGAAGCAATAAGTTGATCATTATTTTCATTTGGGAGGAAGAAATACTTAGAATATTCTTGGACACTTTCAAAAGGAACTACCTCTGCATTTACCACAGGAATTTCTAAAGGTAACTATTCATATGATTCAACAAGCATACCCATCTAATTGTCTAAAATTTGCTTTTCAAATTTTTCTTCATTCGTTGTAAGCTGATGCAGGGAATGACATGAACAATAAATTTCTTCCTTCACCTGAACATTATAGCAACTATCTACCACCATTTCCTCCTACTATTGGAAACGATTCTCATATTCTTGATCATCAAAAGACTGACAATTCTACTGCAAATGTTCATCAAACTCAAAGGACGTAACATGATTGTCATAAATAAACTCCTACTAGGTTTCATTTTCATCGCAGAGAGAGGCTACCCTTTCTTCTTGGTGATGAAAGGGATTGCCATGAAGGGCCTCTAAAATTTCCTCATCCATGAACTCATCATCTTCATAACAGTTCTCCAAGTATTCAATAAAACTCACAAAATGTTTACAGCAGTCTTTGACTAGCAATAAGGAAGAATGCCATTCTTTAGACATCTCATAAAATGCAACATGGAAATCAACAAGAGAATGTAAGGAACCATTTGGCAGGCTTTCGTACCAATACCATGCTTTTCCCTCTAAAATGGCAATAAACATCTTCATGAGACAATCCTTAGGAAATTGAACCTTAAGTATGTGTACATGCATATGGAATATAACCAAGTGAAAAACAACATTGTCTTTCTTTTCATCTTTAAATATGGGAAGATAAGTTAACCAATTTACTTTTCGCATAGGATTTGGAAAACTAGGGACGTGAGACCGATTCATAGGGGCATACCTGGCATTCATTCTTGCAATGGAACTCAGATTGGAAATTCATCATGCTATTTATCTTCAAGTAGTGGAGTCACCTTCCAATTTATTATTTGATGTGTGGAGTCGCCAGAGCAGAAATACAGCCAATATGTGCTTAAGTGGTTGCTGCTCTCAGACCTTAGAACTAAAACTTTGTCGGTCTTCCTAGGGAAAATTTACACCTTCGGCTCCCGGCAGACACACCAAAATGTTATCACCAAATTGATTCATGTTGGGTTGCTTCAATGGTCAACTTGGAATAACTATTTCAGACCACTTGCAACTGGAAATTAGCCTATCCAGTATGAGAGGGCCCTCTCAAAGGAAAAATAAATGATTTCCAATAAAGTTTAAAAGCATATGGATAAATCTGATGGTTTATTTTTTTGGTGTTTATGTGTTCAAAGTAGGTGAATGATGCAAGGAATCACTACCATTATGCATGGATTCAGTGTAAACCTCAATTACAAAAAAAACAAATGTCATGGAAGCCAAGGCACTTATGTTCTTATCAAATCACACATGAAGGAAAAAACAAAAAACTACATGCATACAGGACGTTGGAGCATATTACTGAATTCCAAGTGATTACATATGAGCCACTGCACAAAGATCAAAAGGACAAAGATAAACAAGCATAGATAAGAACATACAATGAATCTTGGGTCTGAAACAAGCTGCTACAAAAGTATATTACGGATAGCCAAAGATTACAATATTAGTGCATATAATAACATTTCTCAACCCTTCATAACTCTAAAAATATCTCATTTATAGAGTAAGGACTCCTACAAATGATTTTCCACCTTGTTAACTTCTAATTCCCTCCCCAAAGACCTAATTCAAATATGATTACATCACTTGGAGACTTCCTAGGGATATTTCTGTTTTGCAGAGTTTTAATACAAAAAGGACTTTTCTTTCATTAAATAGTTCAAAAAATCCATTTAATAACCCTTATCAACTGCAACCAACTAATTTTCTGAGTGTATTGGAGTGCTTATGTGTCATTATGCCACGTGGATGTTGAGCTGGACCTCCTCCAAGTCGAATTTTACAATTTTTTTCATAAATATGGTTAGTTAAAATTCCGAAAAATAGGCTTCAAATATGAGTGTATAATTTCCAAACCCTGATGGATTTGCAGAAAATGACTTTTTTGTATATGGTCCTATGCTAAAGAAAAACCTCTTTCATATTTCCAAAATATTTTTTCATTTGGTAAGAAATCAAACTTTCAGTTGATTGCTAAAACAATTATGTACAGAAAAATTTGTAGTGCTCATTTCGTAGCAACTTTTCATAGCACCTCTATTTTAAACACTTTTACCAATAAATTGGACTTTCTACTGCCATGAGCCTTTAAAACATGTTAGGAGGGCTTACATGAAACATGTATTCCTACTTTTAAGGAGATGTTGCCATCACATATGATGAAATACCTCCATGATGAATTGATAATTAGAAGATGAGTTGGACAGCTTTGTGGACCAAACCTATATGAAAATATCCACCTGACCATATTTTACCTCCACATGTGATCATATGACCTTGAAGACAAAATTCCTTCAAAATTCAACTTGCTGTGAAAACAGGGGAAAACAAGGTAGTTTCGTAGCAACTTTTGGTATCAAATTTAATTTACCAATTTCCACCACCTCTTAGCTCTCTTTTCTTTCATGGATCTATTTGATATGTCTAAAGAGCTAATACAAAATTTTCCTAAGCTTTAATTTCAAGTTTAACCTCCCTTTTTATCAAAAAGTCATCTTCAAAATTTTTGTAGCGCTTTTTGGGCTTCAAGCCTGGCTGGCGCTACAAAAACACCTAAAGTGTAGAAAATTCAAAATTCTCATTTTTCTTCAAAATTTCACCAGTAGGTCTGAAAATTGATATGATGAAGGATGATAAAGCAAAATTGGTTCAAAATGCCTCTTACCCTCCTCAAAAATCATCTTTTTCACCTTTATAGTTATATTTATTATGGAATTCTGTAAAAACAGATAGGTGACCATTTTTCCGATTTGATAACTATCCAAGTGAACCCAATGTGGATTATTGTGGATATGACCCTAATGACAAGACTAATGAAGTGTATATGACCTATAATAAACATGATTAAGTGAATCATGATCTAACCTAATGAGACAAGGTGAAGCTTATGATGACCCTATCAAAAACAAATTTGAAAAATTGAGTGTGATAACAGAGAGTTTGA
This sequence comes from Pinus albicaulis, assembly GCA_034641835.2. Classification (NCBI taxonomy): domain Eukaryota; kingdom Viridiplantae; phylum Streptophyta; class Pinopsida; order Pinales; family Pinaceae; genus Pinus; species Pinus albicaulis. The sequence continues at coordinate 1,130,612,573 of CM076572.1, read as the reverse complement.
TATAATTTTCCAGAAAGAAGAACAAAAAATATGACTGAAAGGGAGGGACTTGGCAGAGTTGAAGAAGCTTCAGAAGTCAAGAATCTTGATATTGTCATGATGAAGAATAAGGAGTCCTAGACAAGAAGATCAAGGGCATGTGCATCCCTTGAGAATCACATGAGTTGATGTGTCAATGGAGGAAAATTGAGATGAGGTGTTCATTGATTGAGATGGCAAGAAAGAAAGAAAGAAAAAAAGTAGTTAAGCATCTACCAAAGCACAGTGAGGTAAAGAGGAAGGTATGCATTGATATAAGAAATGATGTCAAAAAGGTCGTGAATAAGTTCAAAAAAATTGTGACTATTGTGTTCTTTGTGAATCACCATCAAAATCCTACTCAACAACATGAGTGCAGCTCGAAGGAGATCTCAGCCATTAGAAGAAGAAATGACTAGAACAATGACATTTTGCGTGTATTAAGAGCAATATAGCAAGGTGAACATCAAAGCATTGAATCATCAACTTGAGAGAACCTACCAAAGGTGTTTGATACAGATTCAATTTGATTATGGGGTTGCATTTGAAAATTCCATGAGACTTGCTGAAATTTTTTTATGTTAGTCTATTAGATCCTGCAAGACATGATTGATACCTCTAGAAAGGCATGAATATGAGCGAATCAGAAGCCCTAACTAGTTCCAATGAAAGGCTTGTAATTACGAGAATTCAAAGTCTACCAAAGAGACATGGGTTCATGACCTTTTGTAGAGAAGGGAAAACAACAATGGATTTGAAGTTGGTGTCAGAAACCAGGACAACACTCAGAGGGGGAGTGAATCAGTATTGTAGGAATCTTAAACTTTATCTCACTTGCAACAAAACTTAGGACACCAATAAAATTTCCACCAATTAATTTATATGAGTGTGGCAAGAAAAAACACACGTATCACACTTAGAACACGTGAATGCTTCAAATATTTCTTTAAATTTCTTCACAAGCCAAGTTATAACTTGTTGTTACAAATTTCTCTGGCTACAAGTAGTAGGAAGCAACTACTCCTTGATTTATCAGCTATAACTGAAAGGATCTACAACCCCTAGCTTTATTAGCTACTAATGAAAGGAGCTGAAACCCATAAATATTTATCAACAACTACAGAAAGGAGCTACAACCCCTGATTTGCAAGCTACAACTTGCATGACCTCAATGAATCATCTTTCATGCAATTTTCATACTCAAATAATGAAGCTAAATCTTTTTACAACATATAACAATTTGTCTCACAAACACTCACCAAAAACACCATTAGAACACCTTCAACGCTCTCACCATACTCACCATAATTTTATACCTCTATTCTTCCTCATCTCCCTTGCTTTGCAAATTCGACACTACTTATAAAGAAATTTGAATTGATATTTTTGGAATTGAAACTCATTTATATTTCACTTTGATCTGTGTATGAATATATTTATTTTTTTCCTTTTTCCTAATCATCTGAGTCTTTTGAATCTACTCTTCAAGTTATCAAACTCTCCTTACCTGTTTTTGTTGGGAAAAAAGAGCTTAACTTCTCAAATTTACTATTCTGGAATTTTTATAGGGTTTAGCAGAGGTCTTCTATTTTTGGCGAATCTCCAGGTTTGGCTTAACTGCCAAATCTACTTCCATATATGTTCATGTCACTATTTGTGTTGCAAACTTGTTCATGCCTGCTATAGTTCTAACTTTTAGTGCTCCTCTGCCATATATGTATGCAGGCCCATGGCTTAACTTTTTTTAATAATAATCAAGATTGTAGATCCATTCAAACATAGCCATATTACCATATAAAACATTATTTTCCCCAACTCTTTTGCCTTTAGCACTCTGATAAGTGATAAAGTGCTCCATGAAAAATCTTAAGTTGTCGACTCATCCATCACAAGCCCTTTACCTTGTCACTACCTCGAAGGCCCTTGGTCATAATACACATAAAACCTCACAAAACCCGTGACTTGGGAACCTTCTGTTATTTGACAGAATTTTCAATTGTCAACCATATATCTATCTCTTGGGCCCGTCATCCCAGACATATTACTTGGTTCACCTTTGGTTTCCCTCTGAGAAAAATCTTATGGGATTATGTGCTTGTATGGGTCCGCCATGCACCTTTTCTATTGGTCATCGGCTCTTACTATATCTACCATCGTGTTGTAGTTGCTATAACACCCTCTAAATTTTTCACTACATTCGAATTTTGGATCCTACTATCACCATCATACCTAGTGTTCACTTGATCATCAAATGTTATCTCATGTTATTCTATGTGTTTTAAGTGTCCTTGAATGGTCTCAAGTGTCATCACATTGATTATAACATCTTTAGGCGCATTTCATGGTCGTAACATCTTTGTTGTTGTAAAACAATGCTTTTGGGTCGCAGTCACACACACTTCACTCATTGTACTTGGGGAATGTGTAAAAAGTGGTGTTTTGATGTATTTTTATCATTTTTCAAGTTTGTATAAGTTTTATCGATGATTCGGTAAGTGTCGCACACGGTTTTATGTCTAAAGCTCAACTTGTTCGTCCCTCGCCCTATATCTCAGACTTAGACAAATATTTGGTTTCAAAGTAAACCCATTGAGGCTTAGAGTGCATGAGCACACTCTGAAACCTTGATAGGAAATCCTTCATTGTTCAAAATTGCGCCATGCACCATCCAAGAACGTAAAGCACACTCCTTAAGCCTAATTCCCCTTCCTTATTCTGAACTGTGCCCTTCAAGAGACTAAGTCTTCCTAGAGTGCACTCCTTCGACTTGAAGAAGTGCACCATCCTTAAGCGCATGAACGCACCTTGAAGGCCTTAAGATTCACCCTTCATCCTTCCCCAATGCGTCATGTTCCCTCTAGATTCTTCAAGCACATGAGTGCACTCTAAAGGCACAAAGCTTCTTCCTTCAGCCTTTAGACTTGCGCCATGCACCGTCCTAGGCCTCTTAAGTGCATGAGCACACCTCGAAGGCTTGAAGCCTTCACCCTTCAATCTTCAGGAGTGCGTCCTGCACCCTCCATCTCTCTCTTGAGCACACAACACACTTGGGAAGCCTGAAGTCTTTCCTTTCGTCCTTCGGATTTGCACCATGTGCCCTGCCTTGTCTGCCTCTCTCTCTTAAGGGCATGAATGAATGTCGAAGCCCTGAAGCCTCCTTCTCTTAGCCCTTCAGTATTTAAAATTATTTCCATGCACCCAAAATCTCCTTATATCCCTCTTGAGCGCATTGAAAAGGCATGAACAAAAAATCTGCATAAAACATGGTATAATAGTAGATTTTCAAGTTGGTGGTTTCTTTTCATGAGTGGTCTTATCACTCTAGTAAATTTTCTAATGTAAATATTTAAACTTTGTAACTTACTAGGAGGTAACCAAGAACCTCTTTTAGAATTCAGGATCTAGCCTTCCTGAGTTCCGGAAAGGGATCTCTCCTAAAGATTTAACTTTTTTTTATAATTGGGTTTTAGGCTAGCTATGAGTGGACAATGGGACTTGTTTTCAAAGAGTGGTGGGAATAAAAAGTGTTTCAAGGTAAACCAGAGGGATCTACCAGAACATTGGGCTATGGACTCAAATTTCTAAGTAAGCAGAGCTAGGAAATAAGACTTAAAGATGAAAATATACTAAGGGCAGGGTAGATGACCTTCTAAGGCTTTGAATAGGATTTGTTGATGGAATGGGTGAAATCTGAACAAAAGGGCACTTAAGAATCCTTAAGTTACAGAAATGAATATTGAAGGAGGGAATCAAACAGGGACCTAGAGCAATTAAGAATTCTATAGTCTAGTTATCAAGCAGAAAACATAACAATGCCAACTAGTAAAAAACATGGAGCTTTTTATCACTAATCCTATCTAAATTCTCCTAGTTGATCATTAAATATAGAAACACATTAAAATGAATGTATGGAAACTTTTTAAAGAAAAAGGATGAAAACAGGAAAAATACTAGACTTATCTGGTCAGCACAAGAATCCTGAGTTATGATGTCTTTAACCTCAATTCCAGTCTGCTGCTTTGCTAATTGACTCACACCAACTTCAATATATCCAGAAAAATGACTATAGTAGTCTTGATAAATTTTATTCCACACAAAATACTTCAAGGAGTGAAGTATTTATACAAATTCTAAACTAAAATATCTTGAAAAATATCAAGATTGGTTCACAAATATCTCTAACTATTTTACATAAATAGAACTTAAGTAAAGGACACTCAAGACTAATGCATATATTTGGCACTATTTTTTATGGATAGATGATGACAAAGAGGATAATTCAAATTTGATCCAACTCTTAGTTGATGATGAGGCATCCAAGTCACTAACTGCTTTCTTTCTTTGTTCATTTTGCTCCAACAATTTTGCAAACTTGGGGTCCAATGATACCTTTGTATTTCTCAATCCAAAATAGATATGTAAAAAGTTAAAGAGGTTATTATGGATAAATATGTTGGTGAAATAAACCTCTTTCCGTTTCCTACAATTCCTCTCCAGCTGTGCACAATAGGCTCTGCAAAAAGATGTGTAAAATAGAGTTTTACAGAGTCTGAAAAATAGGCTGTAAAGATGTGCATGTATCTCTCATTCTGAAATGACTTTGCAAAAAGTGAGATAGGTTTTTGTAGATGGGTCTCCTAAGAACAAAATTTTCCTTCAATTTTTTAAGATGTTTTTCTGATTGGCCACCATCTTCTCTGCAAAATGATGACTTAACATGAATTTTTTGCAAAAAGTGCTCTCCAATATTGTTTAATATTTCCCAATCCATAATGGCTATTAGAAAAGTGAGAGAGGTTTTCGTAGATGGCACTCTTAAGAACATAAACCTCCTTCATTTTTTCAAAATTAATGTTTTATAGGTCACAATATGTTCTGCAAAACAATGACTTAAACAGGAAATTTGAGCAAAAAATGTCGTTTCTTGCTCTCTTTTTCATCTTTTCACCTTTTTGTTCTTTTAACTGTTTTAATTTCACTTTAGATAAAATTCATTGTTGGTGAAAGTATTTTCACCTATTTTTACTATTTTACTGCCTCTGTATTTACTTTCACTGTTTACCTTTGACTGCTCTTGTAACTTTGTTTTAACTTTCACTCCAACTTTTACATGATACTCTTTAACCATTGATACTCTTTAACTGTTATGTTTTCAATGTCATTGTGAATTCTGATTTCACTTTTATCATTCACTATGAAAACTTCATCATTCTGATCTCTCTCTGACTTGATTTTGTTCTTTCTTTGTATGCAAACTGTTTGTTGAATGAAGATATTGAATTAAGATCTGAGAATTTGGAGCAAACATTTTTGTCAACTAGTATTGAAACTATTGGCCCAAATCCATATTCTGATAATAACCTGCAAAAATCAAACAATTTGTTAATGAAATCTTGGCTGCAAGGAGGTGATTGGAGATTCTTCAAAGATTTGTGGAATGAGATTAGTCTGTGGAGGTTTAACTCTATTTTTTAGGCATTGTTAGGCTTATTTCTGCAAGTTTAAACAGTTTGCAGGAGTATTTCACTTTAATAGAGGGAATTTTGAGCAATTCTTGGGTAAAGATAGTGTTCAATGGGTATTTTAGTGCTCAATTAGGAATCTGAGAGATGAAAAACTGGGTTAAGACAGGAAACAAGGGTTTCCTGAATGGTTGAGACTATAAAATATGACTTGTTAGGAGACCTGTTGGTTCAAAGACCTTTTCAAGCCATGGAAATGTTTTTTCGAGGGTTTATACTGAAGATTGAACTTAAAATAGAGGCATTTGATGTCGATATGTTGTAGTTGAAAGGTGTCTTTGGCCTTCAAACAGAGATTTCTGTTAGTCAAAATGGAGCTTTCAGGCGTGAAATGGGTCTTTCAGGTACAAAATAGGCATACAAAGGGTAAACATCGGATTCGAGAGCCGGAAAGGATTTACCAGAGGTTTACCAGTCGGGCGGAGCTTATAACGTTCACATAAACCTTATAACAAAGGTTTTAACCTTTATTATAAACCTTATAAAACGTGATATTGGTGAGTTACATATGTGGCGGAAAATTTTTATTGTTTGAAATGTGAAAATCGCTGGTGGTTTTCGCGTTGGCTTTAAGGTGGTAAGTGGAAAAGCACTTTTTGCACGCGATCTAGTTAAATCATGACACGTCAACACAGGGCGGTTTGGGAAAACAACCCATATTGCGTGAAAAGGTGCAGGGAAAGTGTAGTGGGACCAGGGCATCAATTATTGATCGTTGATTTGGAGGATGGAAGATCAACGGTGATCACTTAATGCGATGAGCTGTGGTGGGGTCGGGGACTGGAGTTGTCGAGTTAAATATGAATCGTTAGATCTTAATAGTAAATGTAGATCCAATGGTTGACATACGACACGATGGGAAGGTTAAGATTATGGAATAGAACTATCGCATTTAACAAGAATAGTTGGACTGTGAAGGGATCATCGGACAACTATAAAGCAGCGCAATAGGATGTGAAGAGATATGGGGATAAGAATATTGCGTTTGTTTGGAGCTGTAGTATCAAATGAGTGTTAGGGATCGGAGGGTCAATATTGAATCCGATAGCTAAAAGATATATGAAGGTTTTTATATATAAAATAGGCATTATACATTAAAAAGGTGGTCGGGAGGGGTGAAAGGGCTTTGAACCAGGGTTAATATTTGCAGAGACGGGATATATATCGTGAGGAAATGGTTAGGTTATAGTTTTAACCTTGGTTAAAGGGAGTCGGGAAATAAACAAAGGGATGGGTTTTGAAGTTTAGTTTACACAAAACTTCGATATTTTTGTTTTAAACACATAATAAAACATGTTTAAAGGTTTTTTCACATATTTTTATTATATATAAATTAAATCAAAATTATTTAACTACCATAGAGGCTGATATTTTAGAGTAATGATATATTTAGCCAAAGGGGGTATAAAGTGGGTTTTTTATTCAAACATGTGGGAATAAATAACTTGGCTAAAATTTTATTAATGGGTTTTTGGGGCTATTTTATAAAAAGGGAGTTATATCATATAGGAAAGGTTATTCTATAGGGAATTATTAAATAAGTTAAAGTTGGTTTATCAACTTGGACAAGGTATGCCTCAAAATACATAAACATAACCTTATATCACTTTAACTTATGATAAAATGTAATTTTGAGGGTTTAGTGTTTTCATGTGATGAAGGAAATTAGTAAAAGGGGAATTATAGTATCTTTAAGTAAAAATGAGGTTTTACTTAGGATTATTCAGGGGTATGAATGCATGAACTAATGATGTGATTTTGAGGGATTAATATAGAAATTTACTATTTTTCAACTAATCAGCCATAGAGCCTTGGGTCCGGTCCCAACAAAAGTCAAGGAAATGCCTTGAGCCTTTTTGACTGATAGCTTAGAATGTTTAATGGCTATGGAAAGGGGAAGTTAGTTATTTGCAGCCCTGGTGAATAATATTTACATTGATGCTTCTCACCTGCTTCTACCTACCCAATTTTACATGCTAACATTTTTTCTTCCATTTTGATAAGGTGCATTTGAGTTAGCAACATTTAAAGCATTTATTCTTTCCGAAAGCAATGAAAATATCTAATTCTACACTTATTTCATCTAGGAATCCAGATTAAGCTGTTGGATTCACTTATTCTCTACCTAACTACTGAATTGTCATGATTAAACTGTATGACAATTATTTATTCTCTATCTATAACAGGTGAAATTGAAACATGACAAGTTAATATTAAACTGTTTAACTCATCATGGATTATGGCATTTATTGACACTGCCATAATCAACTACAAAAAGTAAAAAGTAGTGGCATTTAGGCTTGCACACTTTCATGTTTTATTCATCTTTTTATTTTGGGGTTTCTTTTTTTTTCTAAGTCCTTTGATTTTTCTTTTAGGACTTTTCACCCTCTTTTTGATTTTTTTGAATTTTTTATTTTTTACAAAATATGCGAATACAACTTGCAGAAGGCAAAGTATGAACAGATTTACAAAATTACCATCAATCAAGTCAAAATTATGAATCCTATATTTATAGGTTGCTAACATCAGCTTCACATGGGGATGGCATCTCTTTGTGAGATGTCAAGAACACCATTGACTAGTAGCCTAATCCATTGGGCCAATCCCAAACATGCATTTGCTGTGGCTGAAAATTTTGAACTGAATATAGTCCTTTTCTGCAAACTGAAATCTGATCTGAAACTAACAAAAACATACTGCAATTCTCAAACCAAACTGATTAGATCTTAAATATCTTTAGGACCTTCCCCTTAGCTTCAAACCTTAATGATTTATTTCAAACTAGTTGAAAATTGAAAACTGAAATAAGCTAAAATCCTACCTACTTACTCTAATCAGATGTCCAATTGCTGGTTAGGTAAAATGAAATAACCAATGCAACCATTCAAGCATTATGTACTTTGATAGATTTTGTTGCATTTTCTTGTTGATTATCAAAACTGTACTTCTACAACCTATTAGAAACTTGTCAACAAATGAGAGGATAAGGAAACACTTGATTTCCTTTGTTGAATCTAGAAACTGTACAAAAGGATCTTCCAAAATATATACACTGATGTTTAACTGATCTGAACAACTGTACATCTGTTCTGGATGGCCTCCATACCATGAATATGAAATGTTATTTTCATCTTTATCTCCATGTAAACTTTCAGATAAGATTTGTGATGATATTCCTACTGATTGTAATGTTTGAGTGTTGAATCCTTTATCATCTTGATTCTGAAAATCATAGTTAGTTAATAGAGGAATGCTTTGAATGCCTTCAATATTCAACATATCTGCTATTGGATCCTGAAAAACTTGGGAAAATTGCTGCAACCTATGGCATATAGGTTTCCATGGGACTTCATAAACTTCAACAAGTTTCTCATCCTTTTCTTTAAATATGTTATACCACATTTCCTTTAAAAGCTGAAATGGTTCAAAACATAGTGGTATGGAACTTTCTTGTGTCATTTGATCATTTATTTCAATGGGAACTGATAACTGCAATTGTGAAACTAAAAAATCTTGATCAATAGTTTCATTATCTTCTTTGTTGTCAATCACAATTCCTAAAGATTGTTGATTATTGATGGCATGATAGTTTTCTCTAATGAACTGAAATGAAACAAAACAAAGAGGTAAAGAATCTTCACTTATTTCCACATTTTCTGCTCTTCCTTCCTCACTCTCATGACTAATCTGTATTGGCTGATCACTGTCTTCAATCTGCTGAAACTGCATTTCTTCATCCTCCAAACTAGCTTCTGATATCTCTGTAAAGTTAGCTTGACTTTGGAGAACATAACTATCATCATAATGATCATACTTAGGCAAATAATCAAAAGAAGGAATGTCATCAAACATACACATTAGATCAGCAGATTCCTCTTCCTCATATTGATTTGTAAATTCATTTTCTGATCTATGATAATTGGAATTAGAAGGAATTTGTTCATGGCTATCAACCTCTTCTATTTCTTCATGGTGATTTTGAATAAAAAATTCATCTTTCATAGTGATCTCTTGTGTTCTTTCATCTAGTTTTCTTACCAAAAGGTTGAGTTTTACTTCTGCAATGTTTTTCTTTTCCTCTTCTTCTGCTTTCAACTTTTCCTGTTTGATTTGGAGATTAACTTCCACGTCAACTGCAATGTTCTGCATCTGTACAAGTGTTTTTGGATCTCTTTCTCTTAATCGAAATTCTATTTCTGGATCAAAGGCACTTGGATAATGCAAGAGAGATGAATCATGAGGAGGTCTAATATTTTCTGGCATTGAATAATAAACTTGATTAAATCTGTCAGAAAATTGTTGTATTGTTTCATTTGGATGTCTTTTTAACTGATTATATTCTTCCATGATCACAAAAGGATTAACTTTGATTATCCATCTATCAAGGAAAAGTTTGATAAACTGCTGGAAATTTGAGATGCTAGCATTAGGGAGATTTTTGAACCAACTCTTTATTCTATTTTGCAAAGAAAGAGCAAAAAGTCTGATTTTAACATCATCTTCATCAATCTCAAATAAATCCAAATAATTCTCAAAACCTTGAATATGTTTTTGGGTAGTGATACCATTCTCTCCATCAAATCTAGGAAGATATTTGTAGTAGTTTTTAGGAAAATCATGGAGTATAGGAGGTAAAATAAGGGGTTTATATCTATCTGGAACTTTATATGGTACAGGAATATGTACAGGGATTGTAAGATTAGTCTTGATTATTTGAGGCTTCTTAATTGGAAAATTATCATCATTAGATTTAGAAGAAAGCTGCTCAAAGATATTAAAAGAATTATTTTTTACAATCTTTAAAGGAAAATAATTAAAAAATAATCTAAGATCTTCAATAAAATACAATATACATTGAAAAATTTTCTTAAAGAGAAAGAACATAATGTCTTGGATTACGATCCAAGTTGAAAGCCTGATCTTTCCATATTGTTCTTTGAGGTTCATTCCTCCAGTGGAGTCTTGATTGTGAAATTGATTTGGAGTTGCCAGTTGGATTATTTTAACCTTTATGTGTCTGATCGTTGTCCACCATCATAGATCAGATCTGAACCTGTAAAATATTTCTGAAGAAAATGTTAGTCTTCCCCAGCGGAGTCGCCATTATGTTATCACTCTAGTAAATTTTCTATCAGAAATATTTAAAACTTTGTAACTTACTAGAGGTAACCAAGAACCTCTTTTAGAATTCAGGATCTAGCCTTCCTGAGTTTCGGAGAGGGATCTCTCCTAAATATTTAAATTTGTTTTATAATTGGGTTTTAGGCTAGCTATGAGTGGAAAGTGGGACTTTTTTTGAAAGCGTGGGAATAAAAAGTGTTTCAAGGTAAACCAGAGGGATCTACCAGAACATTGGGCTATGGAGTCAACTTTCTAGGCAAGCAGAGCTAAGAAAAAAGACTTAAAGATGCAAATGTACTAAGGGCAGGGTAGATGACCTTCAAGGGTTTTTGAATAGGCTTTGTTGATGGAAGGGGTGAAATCAAACAAAAGGGCACTTAAGAATCCTTAAGTTACAAAAAATAATATTGAAGGAGGGAATCAAACAGGGACCTAGAGCAATTAAGAATTCTATAGTCCGGTTATCAAGCAGAAAACATAATAATGCCAACTAGTAAAAAACAGGGAGATTTTTATCACTAATCCTGTCTAAATTCTCCTAGTTGATCATTAAAGATAGAAACACATCAAAATGAATGTATGAAAACTTTTGAAAGAAAAACAATGAAAACAGGAAAAAGACTAGACTTATCTGGTCAGCACAAGCATCCGGAGTTATGATGTCTTTAATCTCAATTCCAGTCTGCTGCTTTGCTAATTGACTTACACCAACTTCAATATATCCAGCAAAATGACTATAGTAGTCTTGATAAATTTTATTCCACCCAAATTACTTCAAGGAGTGAAGTATTTATACAAATTCTAAACTAAAATATCTTGAAAAATATTAAGATTGGTTTACAAAATATCTCTAACTGTTTTACATAAATAGAACTTAAGTAAAGAACACTCAAGACTAATGCATCTATTTGGCACTATTTTTTATGGATAGGTGATGGAAAAGAGAAGAATTCGAATTCGATATAAATCTTAGCTGATGATGAGGCATCCAAGTCACTAACTGCTTCCTTTCTTTGTGCAATTCTGCTCCAACAATTCTGCAAACTTGGGGTCCAATGATATCTTTGTATTTCTCAATCCGTAATAGATATGTAAAAAATGAAATAGGTTATTGTAGAGAATATGTTTTTGAGATAAACCTCTCTCATTTTCCTAAAATTCCTCTCCAGTTGTGCACAATAGGCTCTGTAAAAATATGTGTAAAATAGAGTTTTACAGAGTCTGAAAAATAGGCTGTAAAGATGTGCATGTATCTCTCATTATGAAATGACTGTGAAAAACGTGAGACAGGTTTTTGTAGATAGTTATCTTAGGAACAAAAACCTCCTTCATTTTTGTAAGATGTATTTTTTATTGGCCACAATATTCTCTGCAAAATGATGACTTAATAAGAATTTTCTACAAAAAGTGCTCTCCAATATTGTTTAATATTTCCCAATCCATAATGGCTGTTAGAAAAGTGAGAGAGGTTATTGTAGATGGCCCTCTTAAGAACATACAAATCCTTCAGTTTTGAAAAATTCATCTTTGATTGGTCACAATATGTTCTGCAAAACAATGACTTAAACAGGAAATTTGTGCAAAAAATGTCCTTTCTTGCTCTCTTTTTCATCTTTTCACCTTTTTGTTCTTTTAACTGTTTTACTTTCACTTTAGATAAACTTCATTGTTGGTGAAATTATTTTCATCTGTTTTACCATTTACTGCCTCTGTATTTACTTTTACTATTTACCTTTGACTGCTCTTGTAACTTTGTTTTAACTTTCACTCTGACTTTTACCTGATACACTTTAACCACTGATACTCTTTGACTATTATGTTTTTAGTGTCATTGTGAATTATGATTTCACTTTTACTATTCACTATGAAAACTTCATCATTCTGGTCTCTCTCTGACTTGATTTTGTTCTTTCTTTGTATGCAAACTGTTTGTTGAATGAAGATATTGAGTTAAAATCTGAGAATTTGGAGCAAACAATTTTGTCAACTAGTATTGAAACCGTTGGCCCAAATCCATATTCTCATAATAACCTGCAAAAATCAAACAATTTATTACTGAAATATTGGCTGCAGGGAGGTGATTGGAGATTCTTCAAAGATTTGTGGAATGAGATCAGTCTGTGGAGGTTTAACTCTGTTTTTTAGGCATTGTTAGGCTTACTTCTGCAAGTTTAAACAGTTTGCAAGAGCTTTTCACTTTAACAGAGGGAATTTTGAGCAATTCTTGGGTAAATATAGTCTTCAATGGGTATTTTAGTGCTCAATTAGGAATCTTAGAGATGAAAAACTGGGTTAAGACAGGAACCAAGGGTTTCCTGAATGGTTGAGACTATAAAAGATGACTTGTTAGGAGATTTGTAGGTTCAAAGACCTTTTCAAGCCATGGAAATGTTTTTTCAAGGGTTTATACTGAATATTGAACTTAAAATAGAGGCTTTTGATGTCGATATGTTGTAGTTGAAAGGTGTCTTTGGCCTTCAAACTGAGATTCTATTGGTCAAAATGGAGCTTTCAGGCATGAAATGGGTCTTTCAGGTACAAAATAGGCACACAGAGGGTAAACATCGGATTCAGGAGCCGGAAAGGATTTACCAGAGGTTTACCAGTCGGGCGGAGCTTATAACGTTCACATAAACCTTATAACAAAGGTTTTAAACTTTATTGTAAGCCTTATAAAATGTAATATTGGTGAGTTACATATCTGGCAGAAAATTTTTATTGCTTGAACTGTGGAAAACCGCTGGTGGTTTTCGCGTTGGCTGCAGGCGGTAAGCTATTTTTGGCTTTTGGAACGCAATCAAATGAAAAGGGGACACGTAGCATTAGGTTGTATTGGAAAACAAATTTTATCGCGCGATTTTCATAAAACATGGGTCGGGCACTTTATTTGCGTGATATAAGTTTCGGGTCGTCGGATCTGACATCGGAAAGCGAACGGTCATGGTTAAATGAAAAGATGCAGGGAAAGTATAGTGGGACCAGGGCATCGATTATTGACTGTTGATCTGGCAGATGGAAGATCAATGGTGATCGCTTAACGCAATGAGCTATGGTGGGGTCAAGGACTGGAATTATGAGGTTAAATATAAATCGTTAGATCTTTAATAGTAAATGTAGATCCAACAGTTGACATACGACGCGATGGGAAGGTTGAGATTATGGAATAGAACTATTGAGTTTAACAAGAATCGTTGGATTGTGAAGGGATGATCGGATGGCTATAAAGGAGCGCGATAGGATGTGAAGAGATATGGGGATAAAAATATTGCATTTGTTTGGAGCCATAGGATTAAATGAGTGTTAGGGATCAGAGTGTCAATATTGAATCTAACAACTGAAAGATATATGAAGGTTTTTATATATAAAACAAGCTTTATACATAAAAACGGTGGTAAGGAGGGGTAAAAGGGCTTTGAACCAGGGTTAATATTTGCGGAGATGGGATATATATCGCGGGGAAATGGTTAGGTTATAGTTTTAACCTTGGTTAAAGGGAGTCGGGAAATAAACAAAGAGATGGGTTTTGAAGTTTAGTTTAAACAAAACTTCAATATTTTTGTTTTAAACACATAATAAAACATGTTTAAAGGTTTTTTCACATATTTTTATTATATAGTAAATTAAATAAAAGTGATTTAACTACCATAGGGGCGGGATATTTATATAACGATATATTTAGCCAAAGGGGGTATAAAGTGGGTTTTTTATTTAAACATGTGGGAATAAATAACTTTTGCTAAAATTTTATTAATGGGTTTTTGGGGCTATTTTATAAAAGGGAGTTATATCATATAGGGAAAGGTTATTCTATAGGGAATTATTAAATAAGTTAAAGTTAATATGAAAATGGGACAAGGTATACTCAAAATACATAAACATAACCAAGTAAAGTGAAGTTTTAAAGGCAAATTTGCATCATACTAACCTCATCACTTTAACTTATGATAAAATTTAATTTTGAGGGTTTAGTGTTTTCATGTGATGAAGGAAATTAGTCAAAGGGGAATTATAGTATCTTTAAGTAAAAATGAGGTTTTACTTAGGATTATTCAGGGTATGAATGCATGAACTAATGATGTGAGTTTGAGGGATTTATATAGACATTTACCATTTTTCAACTAATCAGCCATAGAGCCTTGGGTCCGGTCCCAACAAAAGTCAAGGAAATTCCTTAAGCCTTTCTGATTGATAGCTTAGAATGTTTAATGGCTATGGGAACGGGAAGTTAGTTATTTGCAGCCCTGGTGAATAATATTTACATTGATGCTTCTCACCTTCTTCTACCTACCCAATTTTACATGCTAACATTTTTTCCTCCATTTTGATAAGGTGTATTTGAGTTAGCAACCTTTAACATTTATTCTTTTCGAAACAATGAAACTATCTAATTTACAATTTTATTTCATCCAGAATCCGCATTAAGTCATGATTCACTTTATCTATCTAACTACCGAATTGTCATGATTAAACCGTATGACAATTCTTTTTATTCTCTATTTATAACATGTGAAATTGAAACATGACAAGTTAAGATTAAATTGTTGACTCATCATCGATTATGGAATTTATTGACACTTCATAATCAACTACAAAAGGTAAAAGTTAGTACATTTAGAATTGCACACTTTCATGTTTTATTCATTTTTTTCTCTGGGGTTTCTTATTTTTCTAAGTCCTTTGATTTGTTTTTTTAGGACTTTTCACCGTCCCGTCGGGACGGAAAATCCGTCCGGCCAACAATAGGATCTCCCTAAGAAAGGTCCCAATTAGACCTTGAACCGTTTGGAATAGGATCCGTCCGGGTGTGGGTCCGCTTACCACCGATTTCTCTTGCTTTGGGTCTCGCTTAAACTCTATAAAACAGTGGATACACACCTAATCAACTGATACAAGACATATGCTTGATGCATTAAATGTACATGCAGCACAATGAGTAGCAAGTAGAAATAATAAAGCATGAAGACCGAAGGAAGTGTTGTTAGCAACACTTCACTGGGGTCATGCTTGTAAATTGTTTTGACCGCAAAGGAAACAATTCCTCACAGCAAGAACAACCTTCACTTCCTAAAATTTTAAATGAAAACGCAAACGAAGATAAACAAAGTCATCAACATTCGCTAAGAAAGTGAAATAAACTCAACCACCATTAACATACTCAGAAAATTGTTATGTAACTGTGATGTGAATTGAAAATACAGTTCCCTTAGTACAAAGACATTTAGAAACTGAAAACGTAATACTCAACAGTGCTCATACATAAAACAACACCAGATCCACAAAAGGGGTTTTACAAAATTCTTGTATTCATCATTAAATGTATAATCTACTGGTAATACAATGTACTCGGCTCAAGGCCCAAACCAAAAGATCCTTTTTTACAAGCTCCCGAAGGATTATTTATAAAACAAAACCTACCCTTTGGGCTTCCTTGACCTTTCATCTTCCTGACCATTGGGCTGCCTTGCGACCCAGTCCCTTTTGCGACCTGCGACCTGAGCCGATGTTGCGACCTGCGACCTGACTGGGTCGCGGTGTCGCAAGTTGTAAGAAAATGAGAGAATGCGACCTTGCGACCTTGCGACTAGGTCGCTGGGTCATGAGGTCGCAAAGGCGGAAAAACCGAAGAGATGCGACCTTGCGACCTTGCGACTAGGTCGCTGGGTCACGGGATCGCAAAAGGTTGAAAAACCGAAGGTATGCGACCTTGCGAACTTGCGACTAGGTCGCTGGGTCGCGGGGTCACAAAAGGTGGAAAAACTGAAGATATGTGACCTTGCGACCTTGAGACTATGTCGTTGGGTCGCAAGGTCGCAAAAGGCGGAAAAACCGAAGAGATGCGACCTTGCGACCTTGCGACTAGGTCGCGGGGTCGCGAGGTCGCAAAAGGCCGAAAAACGAAGATATGCGACCTTGCGACCTGGGTAAATGTGAGACCTGCGACTTGCCCAGATTATGCGACCTTAGAGTTTCGGTCATCCCTTCTGCATTTCTCTTTCAGATATATCATAACTTTGTTCTCCGGAGGCCAACCTTAGCCCTCGCCATATGAGATAATAGCCTCTATCTGCCGGTGATGTTGAGCATCCACATAACACGAGGTTTTGAGGTTGATTTGAAACACAGCTTCGCATCCTCCAGAGAGAGCTAGTAATCTTCTTAATTTGGATGGGCATTACTGTTTCCTTGTATTATCTGCAAGACAACAGAGTAGATCAGCATTTTCTCATATAACCTATAGATAAGTGAATTAAATCAGCCATGTGTAACCTGTTAAATCAGCCTCATGCATACAAATATTTTTATGCATGTTGAGGAAATAATAAATATATAACCGTAGATGCATAAAAAGGTATATTGGCACATAAAACCAGGAGATTTTAAAGATCAGCTTGGACCCCTGCATAGTCCTGGATAAAGTGAGTATTGCAAAGCAGGAGGCTTCCTCGGATTGTCTCCAGGTACACCACCATGAGTAAATCGGAATGTGGCTGCTAAGTGTTCAATATCGCCCGCTTCGTTGTAGAGAGGATAAACTTTCATTGTTGCATCCAGCTTGAAATTCTCTGTTTATTGAGCTCGGGTTTCCACGTGCTATGTGGGGCGCCTTTCAAGTTCATTTCACCTTTTACCACATCGAAGCCAGCTACTCATAAGAAGATGTCCAATACTCCGCTTTAGTTTCTCTCGTCTGGGCCGATTCTGATGGCCTCGTTGTATATATGGATCAACCCATCTCTTTTACCGTGCCTGCTCAAGTGAGCCGTTTTGCTTTTCTCCTCTCAAATCAATATTCTCGCGGATAATGACAAAGCCGATGTACCTCGACCCGCCTCGCGATCCAACCCCGCATTACAACGAGAGCATGAAGTCTTCGAATACCATTTTTGGGTCGAGCACTTCGATCCCACCTCCAGAAATCAGATCTATCGTTGTCCAAGGCCAATTATACTTGGTTTCTGCTCTTCTGAATTGAAAAGGCTCTACACATGCACGTATTCCAGCAGCGAAATTGTTCAGGGCCCTATGCCACTCACAGAGATTCCTGCATGAGCCTACAATGGAGAACACACTATGGGCTCTGTGATTCATTTTTTTTTTTTTTAGTACCCTTTGGATAGAGTAACAGCAAGCGCCTTAGGAACCATCAAAGACTGAGCTCTGTGAAGACAGCTCAATGTGGTCAGTAGTGTTACTATTGATAGCATCTTTCTAAATGGGACTAGCGCAATAGATTTAAAGAGCGATTCTCTCCTAGAATATCACCGTCGGGGCTACAGAAGTCGGTTGTTATCTGCTCCTTTGAAATAACTCCTTCAGTGTCAGACGCAGCATGCTTTTATAGCGTTGGCTTCAGTTGTAATGCATAGTATATTCGCTTTCCTTTCCTGTATTGGTATCTTTAAACACTTACTCGAAAAGCGCGGCTCTTTTGTGATGTTGCCGCGTAGATTTTGAGATAGCAACGTGGAAAACTTAATCTATGCAGTTTGACTATCAACGCACCATGGTTATTACGTTGCTGCTGCAGGTTTATTAAAGTATTTTTCTCTCTATTTAAACACAACCTTTGACTCCTCCAAGCGTTTATCCATAGGTTTAAAACTGCGCTGATGCCTTCATATAATTCGACATTCCCTTTGATTATATCCGCACAATAATGGTTATATCATCGCCGTCGTTGGTTTCGTATAGGGTTCTTGTTTCACGTTCACACATAATATTCGGCCATTAATATATATATGCTCCACGTCGAAACACAATGTTTGACCGCTTATATATATGCTGCAAATTTTTATTACGGATGGAAACTTCAGTAATGAAAACCTTTGAGCCGATCGAAATATTACGTCCCATGCAATCGTGCCCATGGATTTCTGCGCCACGTTTCCACGTCCTATTGATCGCTAGATATGTAAACTGCTCCAAACATTTGCCACAAGTTTGAAAACAGCCGTCGGACCTTTGCACCCGCTCCACGTTTTTAAAAATAAAACCATCGAACGTTGCATTCCAATGCCGCGTGTCCATGCATATCTGTGCCATGCAACGTTGGACTCCATGCATTTTTGCGCCGTGTTTCCAACGTGTTCCATGCTATGTATATTGCTCCAGATTGTTAAACGTGACCACCATGCATCGAAACATTGGCGCCCATGTGAGGTTTGACCGCTATAATAATATACGTTTGCTCAAAGTATTTATCATAGGTGGAAGACCTGCCATCGCACATGGTTTGAAAAACGTACTGCTTTATCTCCTTTGCGCCTTAGTTCAACCATATAACGTGGATCATTTTCTTTTCCTCATATTGTTAGTGAAAATAAATAAAAATATTCACGCCAAGGCCATAACCTCATGATATGAATGCTTCTTGCCTTGAAAGATCGAGATTAGACATCTGCTACTCAGTAACCGAGCATGGGATGTCTTGTGAAAGCAAATGGAAATGTGAGGTCAATGAGAAGTCTCCAAATATATTCATCTTACTTTAGAGTGAAAGCATATCCTTCTCGAGGAATTTCTTTTAAAACAATGTAGCTTCATAGGGTAGATTAGTCATTTGTTCAAGCCACATTGATGGCCCTTTTCATATTGACCTTTTCTACCCGGCTACCAAAAGGCGTATGCATTTCAACATGACCTTTTAGGTTCAATTTGAAATTCCTCGTTTCTTATGGTCTCGCATAGACATCTTTCGAGAGCAAAGAAGACTAGGGTTTTAAGGCCTTTTCGTTCCTCCACATGTACTCCTTGCAATTCGCTGTGGTAAAACACAACCCCCCCATTTTTGACTTGTTCACTTCAAATAATGGGGACCCTTTTTATAAATTTTTGGCTAAGCACCTTTTAGGATTTTAATTTAATGATTATCCTACGCTTTTGTTATTTTTTCATTTTCTTTGGATTCTTGTTTTTATTGAATCGATTTTTTATAAGCCTCCCATTGACGCTTGTTTCGCCTCATTTGGTCAACTGGTTTAAAAATGGTACTCCTTTGAAGTACCATCATTTTTCTAGTCTGGGTTAAAAATGCTATTTTTTATTCTTTTTTCGGAGTGGCTGTAGTTTAGAAAATTTCATAGCTAAACTAAACATCATTAAAAAAAAACCAAAATAAAAATTAAAAAAAATAAAATAAAAATAAATAAATAAATTATTACATCATTGGATCCGTCGCAGATCGCAGATCGCAAATTTCAGATTCATCGCAGATCGCAAATTTCAGATTCATCGCAGATTGCAAATTTTAGATTCATCGCAGATCGCAGATCGCAAATTTTAGATCCATCGCAGATCGCAAATCGCAAATTTCAGATTCATCGCAGATCGTAAATCGCAAATTTCGGATCCATCGCAGATCGCAAATTTCGGATCCATCGCAGATCGCAAATCGCAAATTTCAGATCCATCGCAGATCGCAAGATCGCAATTTTGCAATTTCGGATCCATCACAATTTTTAGAACATGCACATTTAAAAATCCCCGATCCAAGGTTCTTGCGATATGCGATATGTTAAAATTTTTTAATATAAAGTTTTTGTTTCACCTCACGTCACTCTCACCTCACACTCCACTCACCATATCCTTCCACAAACTTACATGGATGAATTAATGAGTTTTGATTGATTTCAATGGTTTGTTTTATGGATTTTGGGTTTGGATTGATTCCAATGGTTTGTAAATTAATTTTTATATTTTTATATTATAATAATTATATTATAATTATAATGTTTATTATAATTTTAATATAATTTTAATTATAATATTAATCATATTTAAATTAACTTTTTCAAATCGTTTATATATTAATTTAATTTTGTAACTTAATTAATTTCTAAATTAGATGATAATTAATTAGAATTAATTGTATATATTAGTTAGTTAATAATTAATTTAGAATTAATTATTAGATAATTAGAATCTAATTTAGGATTAAATTTCTAATTAAAAATTCTGATTTTTAGCCCAGCAAACAGAATTTCCAGATTTATGCCAGATTTGACTCATCAACTTTGGAGGCTCATAGAATAAGTTTTACTTGGCCAAATGAGGCCCAGGACGGCTCATTGGAAAGAT
The DNA here is from genome assembly GCA_034641835.2 of Pinus albicaulis. Lineage (NCBI taxonomy): Eukaryota > Viridiplantae > Streptophyta > Pinopsida > Pinales > Pinaceae > Pinus > Pinus albicaulis. Next base: position 1,130,591,832 of record CM076572.1, on the reverse strand, counting down.
AAAATCAAGGAGAACATTTCTGAGGAGGTTCCACTAATAGATTTGGTCATTAATTGGGTCAAAAATCATGCATAAAATCAAGCTCCGAATTTCTAAAGCAAAATCAATTTTCTGATTTATTTTCTGCATTTTTCATTTGTCCAAGCCTCTTCTAATTGCAGATCCATTCGTCAATAATATCCTTGGCCAATTAAACCATCCCAGGCATCAATATAGAGCTTATATTTTATTTTCAATTATTTATTTAAATAGAATTTGATTGGATTTGTTTTAAATGCCAGAAATGATATTTTGTTTTTATTGATTGCATTTTAATTTATTTTGATTTCTTTTTGCAGGAAAACAGTAGAAGAGATATGAAGAAAAGATCTTAATCAATGAGAATGCTCCAGCAATTAAAAGATTGGAATTTTTGAGCAAATAAAAGTGATTGGGCAGATTTTCTTCAACAAACTTTCATCTCAAGAATTCCTTTGCAAATATTATAAATAGCAGATTGCAGAATGGAATAGGGGCTGCTCTCCTCTGCAATTCCAGACTTCTAAAAGCATTTCTGTTATAGGAATTTAGAGTTGTAGATGGGGAGGAGAGAAAGTTTCAGATCTGAACATTAATGAGGGTTTATTCTTTATATCTTGAATTATGCATGATGGGCAGAGTTTGCATTTCTGCAGCTCTAGTTTTGAAAGCAGAAATTCAAGTAATGTAAAGTACTGTTAGAGACCAGGATCAGAGAAGTAGATTCAATTAACTGGTATTTTTGGCATTTCTGTATCAAATACCAGTTTCATTTTTATTTTAATAAAATTGTTGTTTCATTTTATTCATGTTTTGGCATTTTTGTTGATATGGATAATTTGTCTCAAATTGTTAAGTATCTCTGCTCTTATGAATTAAACTTTGATTTCTGAGTAACCATTACTCAGAAATCTGTCTTATAACACTGATTTATTAAATAGTAATGTGTTGTGAATTTCTTCCACATGTTATTGTTTAATTATTAGTTTCACTGATATGATAATCGATATCATTTTTGTGAATTTCTTCCGGAGTGTTGTTGATTTATTATTTTAGTCAAATGGTCTCAATAGAATGTGTTTTGGTACTCACAAATGTGAGCTAATTGAATTTCTTCGTTAGCTTAACATTAATTTAAAACCAGACATATTTTAATTCTCATTATTTAATTATCTTGCTCTTAGTTGGGTTAGATTTTCATCTACCTGATTGAGATAGGATTTAGATTAGTTTCTTTTCGCTTGCATTATAGAATAAGTTTGCAATTAGATTAAATTTACATTCTTTTAAGTCCTCTTCTCAAAGAGGCAAAATCTTAGTTGTGGTTTGGCTGAACCCAAATCAGCTTAAGGGTCATTCTCTTGCCTGATCAGCAAGAAGAATTGATCTGATATCCCTGTCTATTGGTAGTTAATGATACATCGTAAACCAATAGCGATAGGGAAAAGGTAACTGGACCTAGTTAAACCAGTCGGAGCCACTATCATAAACGGAAAAGGAGTTGTATTAAGGTCTGGACCGGGTGGTTATCCCCCAATGTTGTAGCAGTGATTTTCGAGGGTTCAATGACTCCACTCCAAATAGTGCCACAAGATGTATCTCCGTATCACTGGTATGTTTCTTCCTCAAATGTGCACCGCCATATTTCAAACTCGCCGTCGACTTACCACCCATATGAGATTGTCATTCTCTAGGGAGATCTTCTAAGTCGGCTTTCTTCACCAGGCTATAATTCAGGCTAGATTCATCGAAGTGGAAAAATATGTTCCTTTGCTTGCAGGCGCCATCGACATTGTATGATATGGTGCAGATCTAGACATTTCCAAACGGAGGTGTGCACTAGTGAAGAAAGCTTTTTGCATCGCTGACATGTATGTTCTCTCTCGATCGAGATGTATCACACTATCCTCCTTTTAACAAAGATCGATCGTTTGACTTACCTCCTCGTTCGCAACTTTGATAATTCTGTTGATCCCAATTTTATTTCTCTTGTTGTCATGACATGATTGAGGAGTTCGTTACCCGTGAGGTCAACCTGTGTGAAACATTACGACATCACAATTACTCCTTGATAATGGTGTCTCTAGATAAAACATATAATAATAACAAGCTTAAGATAAGTATTGAAACAACATGCTCAATGACCTATGGCGGGAGGGATTTTATTCATCAATACACAAAAGGTTTACATTCAAACGTATGCATGGCAACCTCGCTACACTTGGCGCGACTACGACAAGAGTGTTCGGGTGCACGCTGGATGATCCTTCCCACATATGGTGTGATTGCAACGATGACATCGGATCATGATGGCGAGACAACTCATGAGGGTTTGGGGATGGGTCGGTGGGACGTCACCGACTGCAGGTCGGGTAAAAGAACTTTAACGCCCAAGCGAGTAGAGGGGGAACCCGAAATTTTAAATATACCCAAAATTTTGGTGGTGTTGTAGCGGTTATAAATAAATGGCTAACCAATCGGTAGAATCCAAAGATCTCCGTCAATATCACAACCAAGATAGTGATGCAAGGGAATATTGAACAAGTTCTGCGGGACCCTTTGAATTACTTTGGCCCTTTACAAGTAAGCCTAATCATTGTGCCTCAGCTAAGTCTCACTAATTAGAAACACATCAAAGAGAAAGCTCACAAACACTAGTAGCTTGTTGATGATGTGAAGAGCAAGGCAGTGGGTTTATTATTTTCAGGATTTTTAAATTAAGTTTCCTGTGTTGCTCCGCTGCCAGCAGGCCTGGACAGTACCCCAAAGGAGTCACTTCAAGAAATCAAAAACGTTGCTCCGCTGCCAGCGAGCCTGGTTAGTACCCCGGCGGAGTCGTTGCATTACCTCTCTGCGCAGGAAGCCTTTCTCGATCCTTTACCCTTATTTGTTTCATGTGCTTATAACACTTATTTTCACGTGCTTGTGGCACTTATATTCATGTGCTCGTGGCACTTATTTTTCATGGGCGGATGATTGATCCCGACTTATTTTATGAGTAAGAGAGGTTTTTTATCGTGTTACAGAAACTGAAAGATATCCTGATTTGGGTTTTCCCTTGTGCTGAACCTTCACATCCCATTCACCACAATAGGTGAAGCGTGCAGACAAATTAGTAAACGTCCAAGACTATGTTGGGCGCAAATCTTAGGCTTACGGGTATGGGCCATTTCAAACTCATTAGGTCTCCAACAATCAACTGGCTCGTATCTCCCCAGATAATAAGTTTAGACCCACAGGCATCTTGTTGAGAATGCGACTTCAATGACTGGTCCTAAGAGAAAGCTTCCTCTTGAGATAGCCACCGCAACCTCACATAAAAATAATGGGGGTTACTGTTTCAGCAATCGGGGCAAAACGAAACCGCGAGGTGATAGGGTTGTAATGAGGGCTCATGAAGCGGCAGGCGATATGAAAAAAACGATGTGAGAAAGAGAGTGTATGATGCAATGTAATAGGTGAGGCTCAATATGCAATGCAACGCCATGTGGGAGAATGATTAACTAGTTGTAGATGGGAAAGAGGCGCAATACAAGCAGTAATTATTTATGCAGCAACAAGAAAACTGAAAAGAAATGAGTGCAAAACAATTGTAAGATGATGATGCCTAGATTATTAATCGTAAACAAGAATAGTAAACACACTTTTAAACTATGGAGTAAAAATTTGGCAAGTAAACCTAATTAACTTTGAACTAAAAAAAAAATTAATTGCAGGTCCTAGCTAGCCTACACCTAAACCCTAGTTTAACCAATGATGCGGTGGGGTTATGTAAAATCAGTTTTCCAGTGCAGCCACCACATAAGTCCCTGACCTGCAAGAACAATGATGATCAGGATTAGAGTTAGTATCCAAGAAAGTGCAACAGCAACAAAACTTACCTGAGGAGCAGGTGCAACGGTAAGATGATCATAGATACTTACCAAAGAACATGCCAGAATAGATTATGCAAGATGAATCTCACTCTCATCTTGATACACGGCAATATTTTCTTGAAGCTCAACATTTATAAATGACCCATAATCATTCATGCACAATCCTAGGTCTGATGGGTGCTGGGTAAGCCACCGCCTATTTTCAGGGCATCAACCGGATAGGGTTGGTCGAGTTGACCGGCGATCTCATCATGGTGTTGAGGACCATCATTTTTATGGAATGGAAACAATAAGAAAGTGCCAGGAGAATTACAGATGCATGCGCATCCAAGAGTAGAAACCCTAGTTTCGAAAACCCTAGTCCGGGGTTGCTCCTGGGCTGGGTCAAGGGTATCGGGATCCGAATCCACATTTAGTGGAGCCTGAAATTCCTCACCGCCTTGAACGAACTCCGGACCTTTGAACAGAGCACTTCCCAACTTTGATGGTTGGGCGAGATCAACAGGCGAATGGATGTGATCATGCATGGTGGTGAGTTGCAAAATTTCAATGGACTTTGTATCAATTTGGTCAAATGTTTGCGCACTGACAGATTGATAGATCAATATATCAGATTCTTTAGATTCGCTAGGGTAGGGTGGATTTACCGCAATTATGCTGGGAGGAGCGTAGTATTTGGGGATCTTCATCTCAGAAACAGTTGGCAAAAGCTGAAGCGCTTGGACTTTCTGATGGGTACTTGAATCTTCCCAAAGCGAACCATTGAATTCTAGTGTCTCCATATGGTTGGAAAAGAGATGTGAGTGATAGTCTTCAACGGTATGATGGAATATGTTTTCAGATAGGCAGGGATCGCTGTAGCCATTGATTTGATCAAGTTGGGTACCTGGCAAGTTAGGCTCCCCGGGAGTTACCAACTGGGATGGGTCAATAAAGAGGACATCTTGAGGTTGCCCAGACATGAAATCACTCCTATGGTTGTCTAAAGATTTTGAGTGAGACAGATCAGATTTAAAAGATTCATCGATTTTGGAATGTGATTGCGAAACACCATCTGTGTGCTTAGGATTGTCGCCAATACCAGTATAAGGAAATTTTGAATGTCTCGAAGAAATTACTGGTGTGGCGGGATCGAGAAACCAATCGGGGAACAATGAACGAAAAGATTGAGTTGCAAGGGCGTTAACCTTATGAGGATTTTCAACACGCGCGTCCGTGTTATTTAGAGAAAACGATGATCTGGCAGGCCTTGTATGGGAATCAACTTCATCCGGGGTAGGAGTCGATTCATAATCAGTATGTGAATCAGATTTAGGTTTGTGTCTAGGGAGACACCGAGTGGGCTCGAGGTAGTTTTCATGAACCAAGAGAGATAATGAGACACTGGGGCTTCCAAACTCTGATTCAACATGGTGCATGAAATATTCAAAGGGAGTACCATAGGCTTTATCCCCATGCACCCATCCATCATTGCTCAGAACTTTCGAGGTCGTACCTCGACTATCCGACAACTCAGGAGGAGGAGCGAGAATGTCACAAATAGCAATACTCTCCTGAGAGGCCTGAATGTTGTCTGGACTCGGGGGGATGGACAACGAAGCATTAGGGACAAAATCTGAACAGCCGGTAACTTGCGGGTCATCATAGGGAACATTAGGATCTAACTGAAATTGTTCAAGGGAAACGAGAATCACATACTTGAACTGTTCACTTAAACATTTCCAATCGACATCCCTCTCAGAGAACTCAAAAAAATAATGGACAAATCTGATAGAGAACTCATCTAAAGATTCCTGAGGTTCCATTCTGATGTCATTTAACTTTATTACAATTTTATGAAGATCGTACCTGTGAAAATCTTGTCGCAATTCACTGGCGAGTTGTTCAAATGAATGGATGGAAGCTTCCGGCAATGAGCGGCACCATTTCTTAGCGCGACCTTCGAGAGTGAGGAAGAAAAGCAAACAAATCAAACCTTCATCACAATTTCGTAGCACTCACCAAAATCATAGAAATCTAAAAAGTGTTGGGTTATGGACACCCCATTTTCACCATCAAATTTTAACTGGGACAAGTGATACATAAGTTCATCGAGGATGAAGTATCGAGGCTCATAATACTCCGACAAACATCTTGGGAGAATAATTTGGGAATGAGCCATTACAGATATGAGATTAACTGCAGGCTCTCAGGGCTTAGCTTTTCATCTGGCCCTCCTTCTAGCGCCAATTCTGTTGACGGGAAAATCTTTCTGGTCAACAGCAGGGGATCTCCCCGGTAAAAAGTCCCAATTAGACCTTGAACCGTTTGGAATAGGGATCCCGTCTGGGGTGTGGTTCGAGATACCACTAATTTCTCCTTTTCTTTGGGTCTCTCTTAAACTCTATAAAATTGTGGGTATACACCTAATAAACTGATACATGACATATGATTGATGCATTAACTGTACATGCAGCACTATGAGTAGCAAGAGGAAATAATGAAGCATGAAGACCGAAGGAAATGTTGTTAGCAACACTTCCTTAGGGACATGCTTGTAAACTGTTCTGGCTGCAAAGGAAACAATTCCTCACAGCAAGAACACCCTTCACTTCCTAAAAGTTTAAATGATAACATAAACGTAGATAAAAAAAGTCATCAAAATTCGCTAAGAAAGTGAAATAAACTCAACCACCGTTAACATACTCAGCAAACTGTTATGCAACTGTGATGTGAATTGAAAATACAGTTCCCTTAGTATAAAGACGTTCAGAAACTGAAAACATAATACTCAAGAGTACTCATACATAAAACAGCACCAGATCCACAAAAGGGGTTTTACAAAATGCTTGTATTCATCATTAAATGTATATCTACTGGTAATACAAAGCACTCAGCTCGAGTCCCAAACCAAAGATCCCCTTTTACAAGCTCTCGAAGGAGTATTTATAATACAAAGCCTACCCTTTAGGCTTCCTTGACTTTTCATCTCCTCGGATCGTTGGGTCGCTTCAAGCACCACCCTCGCGACTCTCATGACCGATCCACCTGGCTATGCACTGCGACCCTCACGGTCGCGGGGTCGCAAGTTGTAAGAAAATGAGAGAATGCGACCTTGTGACCTTGCGACTAGGTCGCTGGGTCGCGAGGCCGCAAAGGCGGAAAAACTGAAGACATGCGACCTTGCGACTAGGTCGCTGGGTCGCGGGATCGCAAAAGGTTGAAAAACCGAAGGTATGCGACCTTGCGACCTTGCGACTAGGTCGCTGGGTCGCGGGGTCGCAAAAGGTGGAAAAACCGAAGAGATGCGACCTTGCGACCTTGCGACTAGGTCGCGGGGTCGCGGGGTTGCAAAAGGCCGAAAACTGAAGATATGCGACCTTGCGACCTGGGTAAATGTGAGACCTGCGACTTGCCCAGATTATGCAACCTTAGAGCTTCGGTCATCCCTTCTGCATTTCTCTTTCAGATATATCATAACTTTGTTCTCTGGAGGCCAGCCTTAGCCCTCGCCATATGAGACAATAGCCTCTATCTGCCGGTGATGTTGAGCATCCACATAACACGAGGTTTTGAGGTTGATTTGAAACACAGCTTCGCATCCTCTGGAAAGAGCTAGTAATCTTCTTAATTTGGATGGGCATTACTGTTTCCTTGTATTACGTGCAAGACAACTGAGTAGATCAGCATTTTCTCATATAACCTGCAGATAAGTGAATTAAATCAACCATGTGTAACCTGTTAAATCAACCTCATGCATACAAATATTTTATGCATGTTGAGGAAATAATAAATATATAAACGTAGATGCATAAAAGGTATATTGGCACATAAAACCAGGAGATTTTAAAGATCAGCTTGGACACCTGCAATAGTCTTGGATAAAGTGAGTATTGCACAGTGGGAGGCTTCCTCATATTATCTCCAGGTACACCACCATGAGAAAATCGGAATGTGGCTGCTAAGTGCTCAATATCACCTGCTTCGCTGTAGAGAGGACGAACTTTCATTGTTGCATCCGACTTGAAATTATCTGTTTATTTAGTTGGGGTTTCCACGTGCTATGTGGGGCGCCTTTCAGGTTCATTTCACCCTTTACCACATCGAAGACAACTACTCATGAGGAGATGTCCCATACTCCGTTTTAGTTTCTCTGTCCAGCGATTCTTGATGGCCTGCAGACATATGGATCGACCTATCTCTTTTACTGTGGCTCGTTCAAATGAGCGTTTTTCTTTTCCTCTCCAAATCAATATTCTGTGATAATGACAAAGCCGATGTAGCTGACTCCGTGTGTGATCCAACCTACATTACAACGAGAGCATGAAGTCTTCGAATACCATTTTTGGGTCGAGCACTTCGATCCCACCTCCAGAAATTAGATCTATCATTGTGCAAGGCCAATTATACTTGGTTTCTGCTCTTCTAAGTTGGAAAGGCTCTACACATGCACGTATGCCCGCAACGAAATTGTTCAGGGCCCTATGCCACTCACAGAGATTCCTACATGAGCCTACAATGGAGAACGCACTATGGGCTCTGTGATTCATTTTTTTTTTTTTTAGTACCCTTTGGATAGAGTAACAGCAAGCGCCTTAGGAATCATCGAATACTGAGCTCTGTAAAGACAGCTCAACGTGGTCAGTAGTGTTACTATTGATAGCATCTTTCTAAATGGGACTAGCGCAACAGATTTAAAGAGCGATTCTCTCCCGGAATATCGCCGTCGGGGCTACAGAAGTCGGTTGTTATCTGCTCCTTTGAAATAACTCTTTCAGTGTCAGACGCAGCATGCTTTTATAGCGCTGGCTTCAGTTGTAACGCATAGTATATTCGCTTTCCTTTCCAGTATTGGTATCTTTAAACACTTACTCGAGAAGCGCGGCTCTTTTGTGATGTTGCCACGTAGATTTTGAGATAGCAACGTGGAAAACTTAATCTATGCAGTTTGACTATCAACGCACCATGGTTATTACGTTTCTGCTGCAGGTTTATTAAATTATTTTGCTCTCTGTTTAAACACAGCCTTTGACTCCTCCAAGCGTTTATCCATAGGTTTAAAACCGCGCTGATGCCTTCATATAATTCGACATTCCCTTTGATTATATCCGCACAATAATGGTTATATCATCGCCGTCGTTGTTTTCGTATAGGGTTCTTGTTTCACGTTCACACATAATATTCGGCCATTAATATATATATGCTCCACGTCGAAACACAATGTTTGACCGCTTATATATATGCTGCAATTTTTTTATTACGGATGGAAACTTCAGTAATGAAAACCTTTGAGTCGATAAAAATATTACGTCCCATGCAAACGTGCCCATGGATTTATGCGCCACGTTTCCACGTCCTATTGACCTCTAGATATGTAAACTACTCCACACATTTGCCACAAGTTTGAAAACAGCCGTCGGACCTTTGCACCCGCTCCACGTTTTAAAAATAAAACCATCGAACGTTGGATTCCAATGCCACATGTCCATGCATATCTGTGCCATGCAACGTTGGACTCCATGCATTTCTGCGCCATGTTTCCAACGTGTTCCATGCTATGTATATTGCTCCAGATTTTTAAACATTGGCGCCCATGTGAGGTTTGATCGCTATAATAATATACGTTTGCTCAAAGTATTTATCATAGGTGGAAGACCTGCCATCGCACGTGGTTTGAAAAACGTACTGCTTTATCTCATTTGCGCCTTAGTTCAACCATATAACGTGGATCATTTGCTTTTCCTCATATTGTTAGTGCAAATAAATAAAATATTCACGCCAAGGCCATAACCTCATGATATGAATGCTTCTTGCCTTGAAAGATGGAGATTACACATTTGCTACTCAGCAACCGAGCATGGGATGTCTTGTGAAAGAAATTGGAAATGTGAGGTCGATGAGAAGTCTCCAAATATATTCATCTTACTTTAGAGTGAAAGCATATCCTTCTCGAGGAATTTCTTTTAAAACAATGTAGCTTCATAGGGTAGATTAGTCATTTGTTCAAGCCACATTGATGGCCCTTTTCATATTGACCTTTTCTACCCGACTACCGAAAGGCGTATGCATTTCAACATGACCTTTTAGGTTCAATTTGAAATTCCTCGTTTCTTATGGTCTCGTATAGACATCTTTCGAGAGCAAAGAAGACTAGGGTTTTAAGGCCTTTTCGTTCCTCCACATGTACTCCTTGCGACCTAAATAGTGCCACAGTATGTATCTCCAGATTAATAGATGTTTCTTCTCAAAGGTGCGCTGCCATATTTGAAACTCTACCGTCGACTTACCACACCCATATGAGATTTTCATTCTCTAGGGAGATCTTCTGAGTCGGCTTTGTTCACTGGGCTGTACTTCAGGCTAGATTCATCGAAGTGGCGAAATATGTTCCTTTGCGTGTACCCATCGACATTTAGATGATATGGTGCAGGATCTAGACATTTCCAAACGGAGGTGCGCACTAGTGAAGAAAGCTTTTTGCATCAGTGACATAGAAGGTTCTCTCTGATCGACATGTATCACACTATCCTCCTTTTAACAACACTAATCGTTTGCTCCTGCTCCTCCCTTGTTCCGCAACTTTGGCCTCGTCGTTGAGCCCAATTTTATTTCCCTTGTCGTCGTAACACGATTGAGGAGTTTGTTACCCGTGGGGTCAACCTGTGTGAAACATTACGACATCACAATTACTCTTTGATAATGGTGTCTCTAGATAAAACATAAAAACTAACAAGCTTAAGATAAGTATTCAAACAACATGCTCAATGACCTACAGCGGGAGGGCTTTTATTCTTCAATACACAAAAGGTTTACATTCAAACGTATGCATGGCAATCTCGTTACACTTGGCGCGACTGCGACAAGAGTGTTCGGGCGCACGCTGGATGATCCTTCCCACATATGGCGTGATTGCGACGATGACATCGGATCATGATGGCGAAGATCTATGAGGGGTTGGGGATAGGTTTGGGACGTCACCGATCAGAAGTCGGGTGAACAAACTTTAACGCTAAGCTTGTAGAGGGGGAACTCAAATTTTAAATATACCTAAAATTTTGGGTGGTGTTGGTAGCTACTACAACACACCCTCTTTTTGATTTTTTTGAATTTTTTTATTTTTTACAAAATATGCAAATACAATTTATGTATGAAAGTATGAACAAATTTACAAAATTATCATCAACAAGTCAAAATTATGAATCCTATATTTATAGCCGCTAATAGAGTGATTGCACATACAGGTATTCCAGTAACAACATGGAAAGCATGCATGAGGAATATCAGGCAAAGAGACATCAACGATTTAAGTTTTATAAAGAACAAATATATAAGTGGCAGCCATGTCACCACTGGAGAAAGTCCATGTCATTAGTCACTATTAGCCCCAGTCATCAAAATAGTGATATGTCATGTTCTCATCACATGATGATGTGGAAATCATGATGTATTGTTGTAATCATTGTAAAGACAAATAAGTGAAAGTCAAAGAGTCATTTATGATATAAAGATTCATGGAAGTCAAAAAGGCATGTAATACCAAAATTCATATGTAATTCCAAATGTCATATGTAATTCCCAAAGTCATTTGGAATTCCAAAGGTTGTAAAAGTCGAAAGGTCACTAGAAGTTGGAAACTCAAGAGTCACGAGGATGTGAAATTTCATGCCTCAAGTTATAAAAGGATCCTCATTTCTCTTGTAAAGGAATTTTAACCTCGGCTTCTCCCACAAGGAATTAGAGAGACGAAGTTAGTACTTCTGGGTAGCAAGTAGTGGCTCTAATACTCCACTACTGGAGCTAGTTATGTTCATTGTATTTATGTCTCTCGAGACTTTTGCTTAATATTGAAGCCTTTCAGGCCAACACATTTTTCACACATGGATTGTGAATGTTTCTAAGACTACTCTTTGATTTTTTATGGTTCATGTTTTCTTTCATCTGTACTGTATTAATTGAACTATTTCGGTGACTTCAATGCTTACTTATCGTAAATGTGTTGTAATGTTTATAATGATCATCACATCTATGTGAACTATTTCGCTCAATTTTAGACGAGCCTTTCTTATTCATGTGTGTCTCCATTAGGGTAGTACTATTACTTCTCTCTTAGAGGCTCACTTTATTCCCCCTTCCGTACCTTGATACATCTATAATTGAACATTCACAAGGCGCACTCGCTTGTTCATTCAAAAGGACATTTACACTTCTCTCTCATACTAATAGATAAATCCAAGGCATATCTTTAAGTAAACGACAATTGGATTGTATTCTGGATGGGACTCCTTGTAGAAATTATACAAACAATGTGTATACCAATGGATTCAATCCAATCATGTGATATGCTAAAGCAAGATACTGAATCCTTCTACAAATCAGTTATGGAAAATAAACACGATCGCCAATCACATCAAGTAAAGAAAGAAGAAAATCAAATCACAACAAAGATATTCTCCCAGGGAAAGCTTGTTGTTCAAAACCCCTCTATATTCTATTGTATATTCACCATGGAACATGAAACAATTACAATGCACTCTTATCACAAGAGTCTCCTGCACTCTCACAACTGTCTCACACTAATTCAGACAAAATAGACCAACATTTAGCCAATTTTTAGCCTCTGCTCAGCCTGCCTTGCTTGTGAAATTCATGTGGAATGCAATCCCTATTCTCAAGGAAATTCAACCTTCCTTTATTGCACAAACATCATGGGTAATACTATGGTTGTTTTACTGCATGTGGGCAACCTACTAATAATACAAATGATAGTTATCATCCTTTTAACCTTTGTCTCAACTGGATCTCCACTGGAACTGATATGCATGCACCTATTAATAATAAATCATCAGTCAGTTGACAGATCACTGCATGTGAATCAAATCTGTTTTGATTCACTTGACTTCTCACTAGTGCTACAATCAGTTACAACTTGTTAGACTGACTTTAACTCACCTAGATTGAGTTAACTGATTTCTCATGCATTAAATTAATGCACTAACTGCAACATGGACTCAATAACTAATAGAATCTCTTTGCATGCCTCACCAACCACCCTCAAATCGAAATTCATGAGCTAACTGAGTTTATCACACTCAGTTAACTATTACAAGTGATTTTGAGATAAGATTACAATTTATTGTCCATTTTAATCAAGGGAAAATTAAATTAGACACATTTCCAATTTATTAAATAAACTGGCTTCCACACTAATGTATCGCTAGGACATGTGATCCCACGATCCCAGACTAGTGTGTGTGTTGCATTTTCCTATTAACTTTCAACACTCAGAAACCAAATGGTGTGATGTCTAGTTGGGACCTTATATCAGGGATATCCCCTGTATGTTGGTTGTATCCAGCACCGTCAACATTTTGGTGCTAGAAGGAGGGTTGCCAACTTTTTATGGTTGATAAATTTTCACAACCAAATCATTCTTATTCTATACTAGGTAGAAATATTTTGAGCACCAACTCGACTCATATTCCTGAAGTAGAAGGATCTTCTCACTCTGGCCTTAATTTGACTTGCAAAGCTACCTACTAATAGATCTGAGCACATTGACCTATAACCTGTCGCTACACAAAGGCTATCAGAATAATTTCTGGAGCGCAGAATCTCCCACATTTTTCAAAGAATAAAGAAACAAATCATACCGATATATTAGTTTCTACAGTAGAAGATTTGGGCTTTGCCACTCTTGAAGAGTTGGAAGAATCCACAAATGATATTGTACATGAATACCAACTTCCACTTATTAACGAAGGGTATGAGGTTGACGTTGTTCTTTTTGACGACATTTTTTATGGTTTAGATGGTGAAGGAGAAGACTCCTTAGATTTTGATAAGGAGGAGGAACACAGGGACGAGAACATTGATCGAGAATTGGATTGGATGGCCCCAAGGGCCTCTTTCTCTTTTGGAAAATCTTCATAAGATTCCTAGAAATATGGAAAATTTGTTATCAAAGTATGATCCATATAAGAAGACAAAGGCAAAATATCACATCGATGATTTCTATATGCATCTACGAATGTTGGAAGTAAGGTACAATTATGTTTCTTGCATACTTTTTCCTTATACATTAGAAGGTATAACATCAACATGGTACCATATTCTGCATGTCAATTCAGTCCACACTTGGAGGGAGTTTAAGAAGTCATTTCTAAAGAAATTTGTTGGTGAAAAAACTCCTTGCATGCTAATGAAAGAGCTTAGAACTAGTAAAATGGGGGAAAAGGAGAAAGTGAAAAAATTTAATCACAAATTCAACCGTATATTGTGTTGTAGCTCCTAGAGACATCCTTGAGTTGTAAAATATCAGTGCCTAGGACATCTTAAAATTAGAGGTTAAATGTGGACAATTGTATAAATGCCTCTGATAGAATATGGGCCAAGAGAATAATGGTTTTGGTGGTTCAAGAATGGAGAAGACCATTGGAGTCGATTCATGTGAATTCCTTATACTGTGAGAGGGCTCAGGAGGCCATGAGGCTTGATGGATTTTAAATGGGACAAGTATAAAACAATGAGCAAAATCTTTAAAAATATGCAGAGGTGTTGAGAAATAATGGAGAAGGAATTGACAATAGACAAGCTTAAGAGGATTAAGAATCTGCCCCCCCCCCGGTGAACTCAGAGGAAGTGGATGTGAATTAGATATGGACAACAACAGAGGTTCGTGGAGCGCGAATTAAGGGAGTGGAACAAGCTTAATACATGAGTGTTAACACCTGGGCATTATACAGACACGAATTCATGAATAAAATTGCAGACCACCGACAACTACATTACACGAACCATCAAAGTAGCATAGCATGAAAGATGATTACACATAAAAATGAGATCATTGATAACAGAAGGAAACATATACATACTACTCATTGCTCCATCTAGAATCCAAATAAAAACTTTGTATCATATTAATTTTAAACAACTCTCCAAATATGTATCTTAGAGCATAGGGAGCACAATCATACAAAAATACAACATAATTCTTCAAAATTCCAGAACCCTTCTTTCATCTTAGAACTCACTACATATAGAGTTCTCCTTGAGGGTTTACGATCGAATATTCTGTCATGATCAACCCACACAGGTGAAAACTGAAATATCCTAACAAGCTAGGAGAGTGTGCATCAAGCAATCACTCATGTAACAAAAAATCGAAACAGAATTGGGTAAAATCAGGATTTTACCAGCAAAACATCACTATCTAACAGTAAAAAGAAACAAAACAGTTGGCCAGGGAGGTCAAATTCCAGAATCTTCAAAAGGAGTGGCAAGAAGTGGCTAGGAACAGGTGGGTAGTCTTGACTTCATCATATAATTCCCTATGTTGTTTGGAATCCTCCACTCTCTAACTTTCATGATTTCCACTCAACAGTTGTGAAATGACCAGTCGTACTATGTGTGCTTGGCTCTTTAGCGGAGGTTTCCTGCGCAAACTGAAAAAACCATAACTGCATGCTCCACCCAACAGAACAAAGGCTAGGGAAGGGATTTGATGGCGTGGCGCGGAGGTGGGGCCGCACCCGCAATTCGTAGATCGAAATTTTTATGTGGGCACAATAGGAGGTAAAGGTTAAAGCTTGCGAGGAGCGATATGAGATGGGCAGGAGTGACATGGCAAATGGAGGTGGGACCACGCCCACAAATTGCATGTCGCAAGGTTTAGCTGGGATCAACGGGGGTTAAATATTATATATTGCGAAGTGTGAAGTGCGGGGGACGGGGAAGGTGACGTGGCATGGAAGGAGGTGGGATTGCGCCTTCAGATCGCATGTCGCAAGGTTTAGCTGGGAGAAATGGGGGTTAACTGTTATATATTGCGAAGTGCAAAGTGCGGGGGCCGGGGAAGGTGACGTGGCATGGAAGGAGGTGGGATCGCGCCCGCAGATCGCATGTCGCAAGGTTTAGCTGGGAGCAGGCGGAGGTTAAATGTTAAAATCTGCAAAGTGCAAAGTGCGGTGAGGTAAATGTTGAAAGTTCTGGTGAGCAATATGCGATGGGTGGGAGTGACATGGCAGATGGAGGTGGGATTGCCTGCATATCACAAATCACAAGATTTATGTGTGAGCAGCGGAGGGTAAACGATAAGATTTGTCAAGTGCAATATGTGATGGAACCTATGGATGACACACGGCTCTTCTCTAGAATCTCCGATCCATTAACTCTCATGCATATTTATTTGCAATATCCATTCTTGACCGCTTATCTCTAACTTAGATCTCGTGATCTAATCTTGTCCGTCCATCTGACTTGCATTCCCTGTGTTATGATCTCCTCCATCCATCTCTCTGCTTTAATTCTATGCTTTGATCCTGACCATCTATTTTCCCCTTTGTGCCTCCTCCAAAATCCTTAAGTTCTTTTAAGGAAAATACGCCATTTCTCTGCTTTCTCTGATTTGAAAGTAAAGGGCGTGGGCTCCAGCTATCACCATGTAATGTCCTTTATTGAAACCTGAAACCACTTGCGGGGGAAATTAAGTGGTTTTTTGGAATTTGAAGAGAGTGTTCCCGCAGTTAATGTCAATCGTCGATTTGCAGGTGAGTGGATTTAACGAGACTGCTTGCGAGGGCACTCCTTGGTATAAATCTCATGCAATTTGTGCTCCCGGGTTGCCATTGGATCTGGGCATAATGAATACGAGCCTTTGTTGTACTCGAGCTTGGAAGAATGATAATATTGTTTAATTTTAACTTCTATACATCTTAGTATTAAATGGTATTATGTAGCGCTAGTCTCTCATGAGCTTGTGAATAAGCCTGACTCGACCTTGACCTGTGTGCAATGTTCTGAAAATGTCCATTGGTCCGGCTCTTGAATTTTTCTTTTGACTGCAAGGCATCCTTCTGGCCCATGCTTGAATAGCTTGGCCTTTCCCTTAAACATTCACGCCTCTGCCTTGTGATTTCCTTATAGGGACTACTTCTCCATGTTATGTGCGGTCACAGGCACATAATAGTAAAATAGTAAAATGGAGGAAAAGGAGAAAGTGAAATACTTTAATCACATATTCAACTGTATATTGAATAATTTTCCCTCGGGCATGCAACTACATGACTCAACTACTATTGATTATTATACAACTACCTTTCCTGCTAACATTTCCTAGTTTGTTAAAAGAGACACAAAGGAAAAATTGGCACTAAACTTTGCAGAAGCAATCACCCTCGAGAAGGAATTGCACGTTATTGAGGTTATTTCTGATGATGATGAATCAAAGGACTCCAAAGAGACTAGTAGGAGGTTCTATTATTCTTCAAGTAAGGCTAATTAAAAGGAATCATCGGATATTGAAAGCTTGAACACGATGGTGAAAACGCTTACCAAGGAAATCTCAAAGCTAAAGAAGAGTTCAAGAAAGACTTATATTAGCAGCAAGCCTCCCAAATTCTTCCCCTTTCAAAGGAGTAATAATAAAAATAATAATCTGATCCAGGTGGATATCGGTGGCCACCCACCTATTCCATTTGGAACCGCACCATCAACTCTTTCAGTTCTTCACTTCCAACAACTTACTATTTTTAGCAAGTTTTCAGGTCCTACACTCTCAGGGCCGTTTTGGGGCCTTAATGATCAAGGTGGATATTGTTGGCCACCCACCTATTCCATTTTAACCTCCACCATCAATTCTTTCCGTTTTCAAGTTGCAACACAACTTACTATATTTAGCAGTTTTTCGAGTCCTGAACTTCCGGAGTCGTTTTGAGGCCCTAAATGACATTTTTTGGGAAAACCGGGAGCAACATGGGTTCATGGATTGATGTTTCTCACACCAAAAGTTGTATTCCTTGGAAAAATCTTTCTAATGAGCTATTGAGCGTGTCAAACGGAGATCGGATGCCAAAGTTACGTCCCCGGGAAGTTGAAACACCAATTTACCCAAACGGGGCCCACAATTTTGGCGCTTCATCTCCTAGTGTTAGGTTTTTGGACGTTTCAAGTTTTACATTGTTTATCAACAATAAATAGGCCTTCAAGCCTCATTGTAACACATTTCAGGGGGCTAGTAGCCGTCACATCTCTTCTCAGGGATACGCTGCCAGTACCCTAGCTCATCTATTTCCACTATGTCTGTATTAGGCCTTCAAGCCTCAATGTAACATAGTTCAGAGGCCTGCGTATGCCACATATCTTCTCAGAGATACACTACCAACACCCTAGCTTGTTTCCATTATGTTTGTAAACCTATTTCATTCATTCTTTTATTAATAAAATGAAGCATTATTTCCGCTGCATCTTTGTGCTTAAGGTTATATGTGTATTCTGTTGCGTTCATGCAAAAATCTGGATCAGTAGTATCAGAGCGGTCTACTCTTTCTCTATTTTTCTTTGCATGTCCCCAATGCGATCAGGGTATAAGGAGTTCTACCTTGATCAGGTTGCACCCTTCCAAGATCAGCCTCGCAAACCCCGACAACCCCCATGGCGGAACGAAAGAAAGACGAGGGAGTAGGAGATCCTATCAAAATCTTGCTCGAGGAGGCCCTCAAGAAATAGAGGAATGTGATGATGGATAAATTTTCCAAAATCCTTCAACGGCTGCCCACTAATGGCACATCTACATCCAGCACGTTCGCTAATAGGTCCACGACATCCTGGACAAATCCAATACCAAGTTCAGCGGAATTTGCCCCCCCATGGAGGAACTTAACGCAATGGGGACCATTGCTTCCTAAGGAGGGAGGAATGATCCTGGTGGATATCGGTGGCCACCCACCTATTCTATTTGGACCCGCACCATCAACTCTTTCAGTTCTTCACTTCGAGCAGCTTACTATTTTTAGCAGGTTTTCGGGTCCTACACTCCCGGGTCCGTTTTGGGGCCTTAATGATCCATGTGGATATTGGTGGCCACCCACCTATTCCATTTGAACCCCCGCCATTAGTTCTTTCCATTTTCAAGTTACAACACAACTTACTATATTTAGCATTTTTTCGAGTCCTTAACTTCCGGAGATGTTTTGAGGCCCTAAACGACGTTTTTTGGGAAAAATGGGAGCAACAAGGGTCCATTAACCGATGTTGCTCACAACAAAAGTTGTACTCCTCAGAAAAATCTTTCTAATGAGATATTGAGCACGTAAAATTGAGATCAGATGCCAAAGTTATGTCGCCGAGAAGTTGAAACACCATTTTACCCAAATGGGGCCCATAGTTTTGGCACTTCATCTCCTTGGGTTAGGTTTTTTGACATTTCGGGTTTTACATTGTTTCTCAATAATAAATAGGCCTTCGAGCCTCATTGTAACATAGTTCAAGGGGCTGGTAGTTGTCACATCTCTTCTCAGGGATACGCTTCTAGTACCCTAGCTCATCTATTTCCATTATGTCTATAATAGGCCTCCGAGCCTCAATGTAACATAGTTCAGAGGCCTTCGTACGCCACATATCTTATCAGAGATACACTACCAATGCCCTAGCTTGTTTCCATTATGTTTGTAAGCCTATTTTAGTCATTCTTTTATTAATAAAATGAAGCATTATTTCCGTTGCATCTATGTGCTTATGGTTATATGTGTATTATGTTGCGTTCCTGCAAAAATCCGGATCATAATCAGCCCACTAAGTCTTCCCAAAGATCTAATTTTGTGATGAATATAGAAAGTATCAACATGGATAATTATTGTTATTTCCATTAGGAATATCACTCAAAAAATACATACCCACAGTGGAACCACCACATGAACGCTTTGGCCGCACACATTGTGGATTACCTATTATCAGATGAGTAGGCGGAACGGATAGAAGAAACATACGAACCTGTAACATCTAAAGAAAGCAAGGGTATTGGACATGTAGTGAATGCATTTGATTGTATCTATAACACCGACAATAAGTATTTTGAAGAACCACCACAAATTGAGGCCTCTCCTTAGAAGAAAATTGATCGATATAGTTTAAGGAGTAAAGGGCCCATTTCTGATAAAGAGGTGTTGAGACAAAAATTGAGGGAGAAATTGTTAAGAAGAATCTCACCACTGGTAAATCTTGCTCATAATTCATAGAGTAAGTCTGGAAATGAAACTAATTCCAAAAAAAATTCCTCCAACAACAAGGTTAAGTCTATCACTTTGTAACTGTCAAATAGATCCACTCCTCTAGACACTTCAACATTTCCTACTAGAGGTGAAACGATTGATTATAACATAGTGGAATATTTGAAGAAAACGTGAGCCAATATTTCTATCTATTAGCTCACAAAGTTTGCAGGCCAGTGTGAACTAATTTTCCAAGCCTTTTCACAACCTTCGTCAGGTGATAAAGCTTCTTCCTCTCAAAGGTGTCTAGTAAGTCTTCTAGTCCCCTTGAGTTTGTAGTTAATGCTAAAACACTAGAAGTTAACACTCTTCGCCCTCCTTTTTTATTAACATTTGAATTTTTTAATTATAATGTCCATAATTTTTTAGTCAATTCTAGTGCATTTGTAAATGTAATGCCATTATCTATTGCAAAGAAATTAAATGTTAAATGGGACAAAATCGGTGCACAAATTATTCAACTGGACAAATTTCTTGTCCAATCTATTGGTGAACTCAAAAATGTTCTTATCAGATTATCAAAAGATGATTGATTTCATCAGTGTATAAATATTGTAATTGTGGACATCCTAGAATCCTTTGGTTTACTCTTTAGTAGATACTGGTCTAGCAAATTACAAGGGTATTTTGTGACAGATTGGGCTAGAATAACCAGATTTGAGTGGAAAGTGAGCCATATATGAAACACATTGTGACACCACTTGAGGGCCACAATGAGCTTATTGATTTTTTTGATCTAATTTTTGGGAATTGTTTCTTTGAAACTGACCTCAGGAGTTACAGGCACAACCATCACCCGCTCCACCATATATATAGTTGGAGCTCCTTCCTTGTTCTCCAACTGGTGCAAATGAATCATGCAATATACATGTACATAATAATATTAATAATAGTATATGAAGTAGATTAGTAGATCATGATATTTGGAATTTATATTTTGATGGTTCAAATATGCAAGACAACTCTAGAGTCAGTTTTGTAATTACAGACCCATGCAACAAGAAGCATATCCTTTCATGTCGTCTAGAGTTCAAGTGTACTAATAATATTATCGAATATGAAGCGCTCGTACTTGAATTGAAGAAAGCCATAGATATAAAGGTAGATATTCTCAAGATAATCAGTGACTCAGAGGTGGTCACTCATCAGGTATGGGATATTATCCATTGTGTTTCACCGAATCTTAAAAACTACTAGTAGAAGGTATGACATTTAATTAATCATTTTAAAGCTTTAAATATTGTTTTTGTTCCTAGACTTAGAAATGTTACAGGAGATGCATTAGCATGCTATGATGTCACCATTGAAAAAGGGTTTTTCTATTGAAATTTTATATAAACCATTAGTGCCAGATAACATCACTAATTTTGCATGTTCTCAATGACAACCAACATATACTGCACTTTATGGCTAATGAAGATGTATTCAAATATGATTCCATAGATGAGGATGAGCACGATCGTTCTTTGCAGGACATCCAATGCTATGAAAGGAAACACTATGCCTAAATATGTTGTGTACCTGGAGAATTTATATGACCTGCACAACTGATTTAGAGGACCAACCAACACGAAGACTCAAAGCTCAAATTTATCATCTAAAGAAGTCAATCTTAGGACCCAAGAAGATCCGAAGTATGTAGAACTCGGTACTTATTGTTCCCCACAGGAACGAAAATAATTTATCCACATATTCAAATAGTATTGTGATGTATTTTCATGGACATATGATGATTTAAATACATATGGCACTCGTATTATCTAGCACGTCATTCCTATAAAATAAGTGGCAAATCCTTTCCAACAGGAATTACGAAAATTTCATCCAAAACTAGAACCCCTTGTCCAAAATGAATTGAGAAAGTTGCTGGATGGTAAGAACATCTTTAAAGTCAAACATTTGACATGGGTTTCCAACTTGGTCCCAGTTAAAATATGTCTGGTGAAATACATCTATGTGTTGATTTCCAGAATCTCAATCGGGCTTCTAATAAAGATAATTACCCAGTGCCATCCATGGAATATATCCTTCAAACAGTATCTGGGTATGAGATTTTTTTTCACTATTAGATGGTTTCTTTGGTTATAATCAAGTGCTGGTAGCGGAACCAGACAAATTGAAAACTACCTTCAGGACCAAATGGGTAACATTCACCTTCAAGGGGATGCCATTTGGGCTTATCAACATCGGTACAATTTTATAAAGAGCAACGGACATTGCCTTCCACGGCCTTATAGTTCAGAGCGTTGTTGTTTATTTGAGTGATGTTACTGTGCTTTCCAAGAAAATATCAAATCATGTACGTCATATGAAACATATATTCGAGTAGTGTCGAAAGTATGGAATTTATCTTAATCCTAAGAAGATCATAGTTGGTGTGTCTGAAGGGATTCTATTAGGGAAAATCATTGCAAAAATTGGAATTAAAATTAATCCCGAATGGGTCAAAGCCATCACACATATCTCGTTTCCAGTGAATAAGAAATCCATGCAGTCTTTCTTGGGGAAGATCAATTTCCTGAGAAAATCCATGTCTAATTATGCTCAGATAGTCAAGCCCATATAGGATACGATTAATAAAGATGTAGTATACAAATTGGATAAACAGGAGAAGTATGCTTTCACTCAGATCAAACAGGCTATTGTTGATGCACCTGCATTATTTAATCCAGATTATGGCAAATATTTTTTTCTCTATACGTTTTCTTCAGGTTCATCAATTGTGGTCGTGTTGACTCAAAATGATATTGAAGGAAATGAGTGGCCTATCTCTTTTATGAGTGCTATTCTACAAGGTCCATAATTAAATTACCTTGCCATTGACAAACAAGCCTATGTTGTATACAAGGAAGTTAATTTTTTCAGGCCTTATCTACTAAAATCTCACACTATCATTTTTGTATGTCATACATTAGTAAGAACATTGGTCATGCAACAAGAATTAGGTGAAAAGAGGGCTAACTGGATGACCATTTACAAGAAAATTATTTGGAGTTCAAAATAGTTCATACCATAAAGGGTCATGACCTCAGTAAGCTAGTGGCCGAAGCAAGAGATGCTCCAGAGCAAGATCTTTCAGGTTGGGAGCAGAAGATAGTAATGTACAATATTAAAGATGTTCCTGAGTCCACGTCTACAGTGGCATGGTATTCAAATTTACATCAATTTCTAGAGAATGGCACCTTGCTCATGCACTTATTGAATAAACATAAAAGGGAAATTTGTTTAAAAGATCTATCTTATCAATTAGTTCACAGAGTGATTTTCAGGTAGCACCACAACAATGTCCTGCTAAGGTGCCTTGAGCCAAAGGATATAGAGAAGGTACTTAGAGACTTGCACGATGGACTGGAAAGTGGCTATTATGCATGCAACACTACAACACATAAGGTTATGAGGGTTGGTTATTATGGCCCCACTCTATTCAAGGATGCTCATGCCTATGTCCACAAGTGCCAAGATTTTCAGAGATGCACGAGTCGCGATCAGAGGTCAGCCACCCCACTGCTACCAGTAGCATTTAAGTAACCATTCAAACAGTGGGGCCTAGATTTTATTGGAGAAATTTTTCCTCGTTCTTCAAAGAAACATCAATATATCCTAAAAACGGTAGATTATTTCACTTGGTGGTCATAAGTTGTTACTGTTAGACAAGTAAATGACCAGGGAGTCATCCACTTCTTGCAACGGAATATTATAACCTAGTTTGGAATTCCTACATCACTTGTCTTTGATAATGCGACTTAATTTTCATCATTGAAACTTTATGAATTCACATTAGAAAATGGTATTGTTAACATGCATCTAATTATTATCTGTAGGGAAATGGTTTGGCTGAATCAAAAAATAGTAATCTTATCTGCATAATCAAGAAAAACATCTTCTTTGAACAAAGGAACCCGCATAAATCTTTGACCTGTTAGCCACCTATAAATTCTGATATGCTAAATGGTGGCTAAATTTGTGTTGAAGCCTTCAAGAGATTTATTTCCTTTGGAAATATATCATCCTTGAAGTCTTATGTTTGTCCTATTGTTGTGGAGGTAAATCCCCTCTGCGGACAGAGGCGATCCCTACTAGCCCAGACCGGGTCTAGCAACAATCAATCACGCTATAGTGCAGGTTCCTAATTGCAAATAAACCAACTAGCGACGAAGGCTTACCTGGAGTCCAATGCAGTCGTTGTAGAAGAGATGGTGCTCCCGTTCCTCAGCTCTGGCAGATCACGATCCCTACGATCTCCGTGATGGGACACCTGCACATGCGAGAAACAAAACAAACGCAATCGTAAAATCCAATAGATGCAACTATATGTCAGTTAGAAAGGACATAACTCATCATCATAAATAACAACAAGAGTGGAACCATAACCAATAGTCGTTCATTAATAATCAATCAAAGGAAAATTACAACCATAGTTTTGACGTTGAATTCTCCTTCGGAGGGGGTCGCCAGCAGAACACATCTCGAAAAGCCTTTCAAGGATGGGACAAACCTCTCTCTTCAGCTCTTGACGATAGTCTCCTTGCTTGAAATTGGCCTTAAGGGAATTATGGAGGCTCTTGCAGCATAAGGCTCTTGGGAATTTGGGAACTTGAATACTAGCTTGCCATGAAGATGGGCAAGCTTTTATAGATGGAGGAAGAGGAGTTGGGATCCCTATAATCATGGGATTGGCCCTATCATCAAGGAAGCTTCCATGAGAGGTGGCAAGCCACTTCCTCTCTATGGAAATCCGTAGCCAAACCTCCCAACTCAAGATAGATATCAGTTCCTAGATCAGTTAGGATGAAACTTCCACCATTTATTTTTAAAAAACACCTCTTAAATTGGCTGGCACGAGTGCGACTCTGAGACAGAGCGCCAACTGGTGTGGCCTCTTTGAAGTATTTTCCCCATTGGCGCGGGTACTGAACTTCCTGCTCGCGCCAATGCTAAAAGGGCCATTTTTAGGGTTTTTCACAAGGAGATGTCTTCAAGGCAATGAAAGCTCTTGTTCAAAGGGATGTCATGAAAGCGGTTTCAAGGCATGTCACTGCTCACAGGTCGCAAAATGAACCCTCCAATGTGCGGGACGGGGATTGCAGAGACAGTGACAAATTACTGTGTAACATATGCCCCCTAAAGCATGAGGCCTGAGAGAGAGAGAGGGGTGAAATGCATTACGAGAACGTGTCCAACTGAAAACTCCGCCGTCGGAAAACCTGCGCAAAGAAATACAACTGATATCTCAGATACATGATATATATGCGGTATGGGCGCAGCCATCCATAACAGAGTATACAATAATCCAGATCCAAGGTATGGACGCAACCATCCAGTGAGAATCGATAAATAGACTCAGGTATGGAGCCATCTGGTAGGTGAGTCATGTAATCAATCATAATAATCCACAAAGTCGCAGCCTGGATTACAACAGAAACAATCTAGGGTCTTGCGCTCCATCTCGACCCGAACACAGTACAAGTCCAAGCATGTGAATATATGAGCTGAATTCGAGCATGCAAGAACATCGCCTGATTACCAGCCAATGATGAAAGCTGTTAACAGACGTGAGAGGTACCACCAATAATGACAATGGCCCTCAAGGTACTACAGGTACAATCTACGGCATGTGAATCAATGAGGTGGCGTAGAACACCCGTAGAATCACTCGATCGGAGGTCAATGATGAAAACCTCGCGTCGAATGCGAAGAACCTGCCATTGAGGCATGCAGGCTCCAAGGCACCAGAAGGAAGTTCCTAGATCAGCTTCCCGGATAATGAGCTGGAGTCGACAGGAAGTGACCTTGACCGAAGGTGGGCCATAGTGTTTCCCACATCATCGACACGAGACAGAGGAACATAATGTTTTTGTGAACCACGATCAGATGAGAGTCAGAGGAAGGTTGTTATTTGCAGAGGTCAACTTCTCTTGAACATATGAACGTCACGATAGTGGACTTGGTAGTATTTGACATCAAAAGATCGGAGGTCATAGTGACGAGGCAAAGAGCAGATGAGAGGTAAAAAGGGATTACCCAAACCCACGGAGGCAAATGAAAAAACGAGATGAGATGTCCCCAACCCGACACGAATGCAGACAAGTGCCATGTTCAAGAGCGACATACTGCCGACATGACAATGATGCTGGTTCCACTTTTCCTCACCATTTCTGGCGAGTACCCCAATTATTTTTGATGACAAGCTTGAAGGGGATAGCATATGCTTGTGATATAAGTCCATCCTAGTACTTTTAACGAGCCCTAGGAAGGAGCGACTCGAATAACGTCATTTTGACTAAATCCGATGTCATTAGGGTTTAACAAGTCTGAAAAAGGAAGAACTCGGTGTCTTCTCATGTTTAGAGAGTTTGAAAAGACAACGGAAAAGTAAACTCCAATGGTCCCTTTTCGTAAATAGTTCCTCAGATCCGAAAAGGTAGAAAACTATGTCTAAGAAAACCTCCTAGTCACGATAGGCTAGGGTATTCCTTTTTCGTAAATAATCTATCCCAGCCCGAAAAAGGGGTAAACTTATACTGGGTAGATGTCATTTCGTGTCCACTTTAACGAGATTGAAACGACAAGGGCCTCGGCAATATTTTCATGTTTAGAGAGTCAGAAAAGAGTTTAAAGATGACTCCAAAGTGACTTTTTCGTGTTTTTACCGAGTCTGAAAAAGTATAAAATACAACTCGTTTCACCGTTTAAGTCGCGTACAAACTTGTTGCTACACACGGAGGCAAGCGTAAAATCCATTTCCGACAAAATATATCAAAATATTGATAAAAAATGACTTTTTAAACCTAATTAGAGTTAAAAAGTTATAAATAAGTCTCAAATGGTAAAAACAAAATTACTTTTACTATTTACCTCATTGGAGAACGACAGTGGTCTATTTGGTGTGCAAACTTCTGACGGCGATTGCGACTGATCCGGGCTACTATTCAGATTCCCGTTCGTTCCAAGTAAGAGGTGCTTCCCTGTACTCCATTTTAATCCATTTTTTAATAATTTTCCATTGCTCATTAGATTTCTGTGGAAGGATTTTAAAATTTAGGGCTCCGCCCATTGGCGTGGGTATCGGGCACGGACCCGCGCCAATGGGATTTTATATATACAGGGCCAGCGCCAACGGCGGAACCGAATTTTTCGCCCAAAATTTCTGAATTATGAGTAACTTAAATGAATTTTTAAGCACGACAATGATCTAATCAAGGGTTCTGATCATGTTGATGCAGGAAACCGAGCAAAATGGTGATTGAATGGAGAGAGAGGGAGCATGGGGAAGAGGATGAATTAGCCATGGAGAATGAAACTTGTATGAATGCCCTTAGAAATTGTGGGCTAAAGAAATTCTTCCTGACACCTTGCTTACGAGCTCAACCTGAGCTTCTACAGGACCTAATTAGTATTTGGGATGTGGATGAACAAGTGTTCAAGCTGCGGGATCAAGTATTGGAATTGGAGGTTTCTGACGTATACTTCATAACCGGACTGTTGCGCAGAGGCCCGGTGCCCATATTGACAGGGAGCAGACCATCTGGTGAAAAGATGGAGCAGGTAATGGCGAGGGTGTGCCCAGGGGCACAAACCGGATCTGGAAGCGGAAAGGTAGACATTCACACTATCGAGGATCTAGCACTCAGAGCAGTGCTACACACCATTACGCGGGCTGCAGGAGCGCAAGCCCTGCATGAAGCCACCAAAGCCCAACTCATACTCGCCTTTGAGTGTATGAGTCCCACACTGTTTGATTGGGCCACAACAGTGACAGTCAACATGAAGAGGCAGCTGACAAAATGCAAGCAAGCCAAACTGAAACAGTTTGGCTATGGTTCCATCCTGGTATCATTCATTCTGGAACGACTACCAATCTTCCAGGGCCAAGGGGCCACAGTAGCTGAGTCGATACCACGAGAGCCGAGAATGGCTCCCTGGGCCGCACTGATGCCTAGAGCGGGAGGAGGCCAACAAATGTCCTGGAGGCTGGAGTTTTTTGGGTGGCTACGACGTTAGTTGATCGTAGTCGAAGACTGGCCATATGCAGGAACCGATTTCACTGGTGATCCAGATCTTCCACTCCCGGAGGGAGATGATTGGGATGAGGAGTTGGGTAAGACCATCTTTTTTATTTTTATGCATTTATTATTTTTTTGGTAATACATGTTCGTTCTAAAAACAGTTGTTATGTGTATGCAGATGTCGGCCCAGAGCGACCTGCCGGTATGTCTCCTATCTCACGGAGAACTCAGTCCGCAGCTGACGCTCAGGCGGAGGGTGCCGAGGGGGGGAGTTGATCCAGAACCTCGAGGGGATAGCCCGGGGGATTCCAGACTACACCCAGCTGGCAGATGTCCCACTAGCATACTAGAGACATACAGTGGGAGTGCCTAGTCGCCTCCACCGCATCCTGAGACGGCTAGTGCGTGCGGTGACTTGTTATCATGAGCACCACACAGATTAGACACCTAGGGTTTATTTCATGCATATTTTTTGAGAGACATGTCGTCTCTGAATGTATTAAGACAAACATGTATATTTTTTGATTTTATGCGAGACACACTATGTAAAAATTTCGATATCTATGTATATACATATCTATTTCTGGATGGATCTTTCTTTACATGTGATGTTTTTTTACAAATTGCGCAAATGTCTATCTAAAACCAAATTAGCTACTGCATTTGTTAGTGTATTCATATGCCTGGGTATATGTTGATATGTGATATAGTCAAAATTTCTTTCCAGTAAACGAATACGCAAATACAAACGTAACATGGATGGGTTTCTGACTGAATAATGACTGTTAAGCTGTAAAGCTACAAGTTGTGAGTCTAGATACACAAGTAATTCACGGATACCAAGGTTTACAGCCTCAGTTAATAATTCTAATGCAACACTATATTCCGCAATGTTATTTGTAGCACGTCCTAGACACACACCTTGCAGGTTGACCAACTCACCAGCAGGATCGTAGATTACCCAGGCTGCCGAAGATAGATTCCTGGTACTGCGGGAGGCACCATCCGTGAAACCAATAAACGGATTGATAGACATCTGCACAATCAGGAAGACCCGATCAGCAGAAAGACGTTTACATCGCACACCGCACCACACATGCACACAAATGAAAAACACACACCTATGTACACACACCACACCAAAAATCACTTTAGGCGTAGTATTTTTTCAGGTACAACCCATTTCTGGGCTGTGCCAACGGTCCTTCATAATCTGTAAGCTCATAAGCCCCATTCTTCAATACTCGTTTAACTATATAGGGCCCATGCCACATGGGTTGGAGCTTACCGGCCCCAAGCTTGTCATGCGCTTGATCGTATAGTAGGACGAGGTCCCCTTCGACAAAGGAACGTGGAGAAACTGATTGATCAAAGTGAGCTTTGACTCGCTTCTTTTGTGATTCAATGAGTAAAGCAGCCAGATGGCGGGTTTCATCTAACCGTTCCATATACAAAAGGCTCTCTTCCTCAGTAGAAGTATCGGGTAGAAGCTCCACAGCTAATTTCAAAGAAGGAATCTTGCATTCAACCGGAAGAGTTACTTCTAGACCATACACCAATTGAAATGGTGTGAATCCAGTTGCACTCTTTGCAGATGTCCGGTAGGCCCATAGAGCTGAGAACAGTTGGAGGTGCCAATTGGATTTGTGAATACCAACTTTTCATTGAAGCATAGTGACCAGAACCTTGTTCACTGCTTCAACCTGGCCATTTGCCTGAGGGTAATATGGTGTTGAGCTATCGTGGCGTAAGCCCAATCTTGAAGTCAGCTCGGCCATCATATAATCTCAGAAATGAGTACCATGGTCGGTGACGATGGCCTAAGGGACCCCAAAAGGTGCAATGATGTGGTTGAAGATGAATTGGGCAGCTGTCTTATCGTCGACAGCTAGTGTAGGCATCGCTTCGGCCCACTTGGTGAAGTAGTCGACAACGACGATTATATACGCATGCCCCCCAGCCGAATGATGGTTACACATCATAAAATCTATGCCCCATTTCGCAAAAGGGCCGATGGTAATAACAAGATGCAAAGGGAGAGGCGGCACGCGCATCTTGCGCTGAAACACCTGGCACGCATGGCATTTACGGACTGCAACGATACAGTCTTTGAATATGGACGGCCAGAAGTAACCTGCTCGCAGAATTTTCTGGGCAGTGGCATATCCGAACATATGTCCACCACAAGCACCACTGTGGCAGTCATTTAGGACCCTTTCAGCCTCTTCCAAGGTTAGGCACCGACAGAGCACCGAATCTACTCCAACGCGGTATAAGGTATCTCCTACGATGCGGTAGGGTTGAGACTGATGCCGAATCTGACGTCGGGCATCTTTAGTCAACTCAGACCGAAATGTGGAGGTCTGAAGATACACAATTATGTCGCCATACCAAGGGTCGCGAGTACTGATAAGGAAAAGAGTTTCATTCGGGATATGATCCTCGGATTGTGAAGGAGTGGAGTCTGTTGGGAGTGAGCATATAAGATCCGCGAAAACGAGTGATTTGGTTGACTTAGCAATAGTGAATTCGAAGTCAAACTCCTGTAGGATAACAATCCATTTGGAGTATTTGCCCCCCAGTAATTGTCGAGAAAGAATATATGTCATGGGGTTGCAATCCGAAACCACGGTTGTTGTGCGCAACAGGATGTATTGGCGAAAGCGCTGCACAGCGTGTACTGCAGCTAACGCCAACTTCTCAACATGAGCATAGCGCGTTTCTGTATCGAGAAGGTTTCGTGATAGATAATAAACGACATGTTCATTTCCATCATCGTCATCCTGCACCAGAACCATCGCTATGGTGATAAACGCGGCGACGAGATACAAAGTGAAATCGCGGTGATAGTTAGGAGGCTGAAGCAAGGGAGCATTAACCAGTAACGTCTTCAGCTTATCAAAGGATTGTTGAGCAATTTCGTCCCAATGGAAGGGAACGTTCTACTTTAATAGGCGCGTGAATCCTTTGGCTACCTCCGCGTAGTTCGGGATGAAGCGTCGAAGGAAGTTTTCTTTTCCCTGCAGACTCTGTAACTGATATAACGAGGAGGGTGATGGGAGATTGATGATAGCCTCGAATTTTAAAGGGTCAAGGCGAATTCCGTCTTTGGAGACTATGAATCCCAAAAGACGGCCATAATCCACGCAAAAGACGCACTTATGGGGATTAAGCCTAATATTGAAGCGCCTACAGCGAAGGAAAACCTGGTTGAGGTGTTCAAGGTGGTCCTCTCGCCTAGCTGAGTGAGCTGGAAAGTTGTCCAGATAAGGCTAAATGATATGGCGAATGTCATGGAAAGCGTAAGACATCGCACGCTGAAAAGTGGCTCCAGCGTTCTTCAAGCCAAACGAGATCTTTTTATACGCGAAAGTACCCCACGGACAGATGAATGCAGTCTTGTGTTGATCCTCAGGTAAAATATTGATCTGATTATACCCCGAGAAGCCATCCATCAAGGAATAAATCTCACTTCCGGCACATTCGTTGATAATTTGGTCTATGAACAGAGTGGGATAGTTATCCTTCGGACAGGGGCGATTAATATCGCGGTAATCAACACAGACTCTAATAGTACCCTGTTTTTTATCAACAGGGACAATGTTGGAAACCCATTCTGTGAGGGGGATGGGATAAATAAAGCCCGCTTTTAGAAATTTTTCAACTTCTGCCTTAATTGCAGTGGCTTTGCGAGGATGCACTGGGCGTAAGCGTTAGCGCACAGGCTTCGCACCAGGGTAGGTTGGAATCTCATGCACTACGATACTGGGATCGATCCCAGGCATTTCCTCGTAGGACCAGGCAAACACATCTCTGAATTATTTAAAAAGATCAGTATATACCTGTATCTCATCAGGAGAACAAGTCACTCCCACGTGTATATTCTCAACGATCCCCGGTTTAACGGAGATGTTGATCGGGATGGTTTGAGTGATATTACTCAGGTTTCCTTCCGAAAGAACCTCATGTGTCAAAATGGGCGTTTGGAGAGGAGGAGCAGGAACCTGAGATGCATAACGCTCTAGAAAATCTGAAATTGACCCCAGGCAGGGCATAAATGAGGAACGATGATGTCCATTGCTCCAAGGTAGCTCCTCAAGAGACATTGTTTCAATAATGGCTTCATCGGAAGGAAAAGTCTCTTTAAGAGGATTTGACGAGTCAGCCTCGCCAAGCCAAGGGGATTGAGAATAGATGTCGAGAGCCATGCTCGAAGGAGCATGCTGAGGATGAGGAGGATCAGATGCAACAACAATTTCACAGTAGCTAATCTCTACTGAAGTTAAGGGCATTGATTCTCCAAACTCAAGCACTTGCTCAGGCGTAGGGATGAGCCAGGGGTCATCAGACCTGGAGATCATGTTAACTTGAGCAGTGTGCGGTGGTGGTGCGGGAAAAATACCCATGAGGACGGGGTCCTTGAAGAAACCGGGTCCTACACTGTCAGGGGGATTTGGGATTTGATCCACGTATGGAACGTTGTTCTCGGAGGTGGAGGTGAAGAAGGAAAAATGATCCACCGTAACGATTCTACCCTCGTGAGGGAACTTAAGAAGTCGAAAAAAGGTGGATGGCACGCGTAGCATGGCACGAGTCCAGCTGTGGCCGAGAAGTATATTGTAGTTAAGCTTGGCGTCAACCGCTTCTACTTCTACGTTGACCGTCTTCCCCTATAAAGTAATTGCTAAACTCTCGAGAACACCCAGGGGTTTGGATTCCCGACCATCGAATGCCTCTAGGGCATTAGGAGATGATGAAAGGGCCGGAGAGCCAATGGCCTTCCAGCAAGCGGACGACATGACACAGGTAGAGGCACCTTCATCCACAACGGCCCTATGGATGTTAAGACCGTTGATCCCGACTTGAATAACAAGAGCGATCTGATGTGGAAGTCGGGGGGTGAAATTCTCTAAGTCGAAGGTGAGAAGACTTGAATCGGCGGGATCAATGCCACCGATTGCAGACAACAAAGCCTTCCATTGCGAAGGACAACTTTGAAGAACTTCTAGTGCAAACATAGCAGAAGGCGCCTGTGCCAAATCCTCAACAATACTGTAGTGTTGAGCGGCACGGGCATTCGAATTGTAAGAAGATATTCGTAAAACACCTTTAGAAGGTGGCTTCACAACAGGTCCAGGGGTAGGCTTCTCAATTTCCAATGAACCGAAGACAGGTGGGGGAGGTGGTCCATCCGCAACTGCCTTCCCAGGTGCCTGTCGCGATTCGTTGTAATCCTTCAAACGTGTG
Organism: Pinus albicaulis; assembly: GCA_034641835.2. Lineage (NCBI taxonomy): Eukaryota > Viridiplantae > Streptophyta > Pinopsida > Pinales > Pinaceae > Pinus > Pinus albicaulis. The sequence continues at coordinate 1,130,558,664 of CM076572.1, read as the reverse complement.
GAAATAGAGATAGGTGCAGCACCATTCATCATAAAAACTTGGGACCCAAATGGTGTAGATGGCGAAAGTTGTTCAACCATCTGGGTCTGCTAAGACGGGAATGGTTCTTTAAGAACTACCAGAGTCCCTTTAGAGCCTTTGAGAAGTTGACTGACTTCAGATCGTCGTGGAAAATCCTTGGTATAATGGTCTCCTTCACAAATGAGGCAGGGGTACTTCGGTTTACGTTGAGAACCATCCTTAGTATGAGGTTTGGATTCTGGCTTTGGGGCATCGGATTTGGATTTACCTTTGCCCTTCTTTTTCCCTTTGGAGACTTTCTCCGTAGGATTTGCCTGAACGACGTTAACCTCTGCAGTTTTTCCAGAATCGGTAGGGGCGGGAGGAGCAGAATTGTTGGATGAGTTGGACTTCTGCTTCCTATTCAAGGACTTCTTCGAATTCTGAGACACGAAACTAATAACACCATCCACCACTGGGGTAGGTGGGGCTTTAGAGGTTCCAGACCATGGAGCATCAGGCAAGATATCATACAGTGTGCCGGATTGCGAGTATACAAGATCCAGATATTGGGCACGCGCTATGGCTTGTTCTTCAGTCACACACGCTCCCATAGCAATATCTTGGGTGATTTTGTTAACAAAGGAGGTGGTGAACCAATGAGTTAGTATCTGATCAGGTATATGAAACTTGATCAGCCTACGACAACGTCGCCACTCATGAATGTGATCAGAAATGTGGGTGGCTTTGTCCTACTTCAAAGAAGTCAGGAGATGCGTCTCGGCTTCGTAGCGAACCGATAACTGAAAACGAGTCAGAAAAGCCATGGCTAAGGTATTGAAGTCTTGAAAGATGCCACGGGGTAACTCAATATACCACTTAGCTGCAGCGCCAGTCAAAGTGTGCTGGAAGAGGCGTAGACGAACTGAATCATCCACCCAAGAGTTGGACGAACACCAAAGATGGTAGGTCATCACATGAGCTTGGGGGTCCTCCCTTGCTTTAACCTCAAACTTGGGGCAATCGTCGGGCACCTTGGTAGGAACTAGAGGCCAATAAGGTTTATGTAGTATTGGATCATTCGTTAATTTTGAAACATCCAGTAACTCCAAGGTAGCCAGGAACGACAATGGTGGATTAGACGGCATACTTGGTCCTGGGTAAGGACCAGTACCTGTACTCCACGCTGGTTGGGAATATCCTTGCCCCCATGGGTTCTGTCCAACAGGATTCTGACCGTAGGGGGTGTAGGTGTTATAACCAGCTTGATTCGGCTGCTGGTAACCAGCGTACGGGGGTTGATAACCAAAGTATGGACCCTTATTAGGAGTCGGCCCTGTGTAAGCAACATTTGGATTCAGCTGCTGAGTATAGGTATAACCAGGTTGTTGAGGACGATAATTAGACCCTTGGGGCTGGCTATAACTCGGTTGATATTGACCATGAGAATAGTAGCCGCCTTGAGGTTGAGTGGGCTGCTGGTAGGTGGGACCCTGCTGAGCCTGATAATTTGGGTGCAATGGTTGATTTGGCTGCGGCATCGAATAATTCGGCTGTTGTGCAGGGTTAATAGGATGGACAGGCTGGCCTGGTTAAGTAGGCTGACCTGGGTGAGGGGGCTGCCTTGGGTTAACAGGTTGACCCAGATGAATAGGTTGAATCGGTTGCGCAGGTTGACCTGGCAGTTGAGAAGCACCAGGTTGTGCCGGATGAACCGGTTGGCCTGGAGGCGGAACACCAGGTTGTGCCAGATAGATCGGTTGGCCTGGTGGAGGAATGGAGCCAGGTGGTGGCTGGTAACTGGGTTGACCTGCAGTAGGACCATAAGATGGTCCTGGATGGTGTGCAACATTTGGATTAACGAGATACTAAGGTTGCATGGGTTGAGAACGCTGGATTTTCCCCCTAGGACCATATACCGGCCCCGGTTGGTACCCCAACTGAGGCTGCACAGGTTGATCGGAAGGGTTGTAATACTGTCCTTGCGGACTGTATGATGGCCCTTGCTGGCCCGCAGGATAGCCTTGCACGGGCTGCCCCTGTGGGTCATAAGGATAGCCAGGTTGGCCCAAAGGTTGGCCTTGGAAAGGTTTCCCTTGCGGGTTATAAGCCTGGTTATAAGGTAAACCTTGAGCGTGGAGGTGAGCCTCAGGAGCGGGTAGACGTAAAATGTCCCCGTGCTCATCATACTGACCTGGAAAAGCATACACGGGTGTACCATCCTATGCATATTGCGAAAAATAAGAGTGGTTGGGATCTTGGGAGGATGGTCCAACCTCGGGGTTAGGTTGTTGTAGGGACAACTGATACTCCTCCGGAGAGATGTTCTCCGACATAGCAGTCGCTATATAAATGTCTTCAGGAGGCGGCATAGCCCTCACGGAGGCTGCCGTGACAGCGGGTGCAGATGCGGCCACACAGACAGTGGGATGAGTGGGTACAGAAGTGACGGGTGTCTGAGGAGACATCCCCAATGAAGGAGCAACCGGCCTCGTAGAAGGAGCTGACACCCCCATAGAGGCTGCGGCGGCAATAATCTGACCCAAGGATCTATACCCTGCTGGCAATGAGAGACCGGATGATTATATAACAGCTGGTTCAGGGCTGTCTCCTAGAAATAATCTCCGAGGGAAGAGCTGATAGTCTTCACCAGATGTTGGGATTTCCTCACTGGAATCACTCATGTTTGAGCCTGCCGCTAGATCTTGTAATAGAAGGCGAGGACTAGGAGGAAAAACATCAACTATAAAAGGCGAACCCGATGTAAGAGAAAGGAACTCAGCCCCTACTCTCAATTCAGACCAAGGGTCGGAAAAGGGACAATTGAACTCAACTGGTCCCCCAAAGGGTTGCTCAGAAACAATGGGCTGCTGAAGTTCAGCAGAGGATTGAGAAACTTCTGATGAATCTTTCGTATATGGACTACCAGTAGACGAAACCGAGGGTTCCACCACTGTGGTAGTAACGACAAGAGAAAAATATCAAACACACACGGGGGCTGAAAAAGAGTCAAGACACACAATCAAATGGCCAACAAGCAGAATCTAATAGGGCGTGTGATCGCGGGTGATTAATTTTTTACCACATTGAAAAATAAGAAACTTCACCGTTTCATTTTTTAAGAGTCGAGAAACGGTTGAAAAGGTGACTCTATCTCTTTCAGATTTGACACAAGCATGAAAGGACAAGCGATTGGTGATCCTTTCAAATTTAGGGAGTCAGATAGGATCAAAATGACTACTCAGGAATACTAGGCAAAGGGTGTACCAAATAACCGTGAACTGCAATATACACCTTGGTTTCAAAATGAAAGAGAAATCAACCAAGTACTTTCCGTACGTGCAGGTAATCTCCCCGAATGCTGTGTCTGGTGTATCACGGGTATAGGGCTGCAGACTCGGCTTCCTATGGATAAAAAATTGAAACATAGTGGGGTCTCCCTTTATATACGCGACGGTACGGGGAGCACAAGTCCGTACTAGCGCTGTCTAAAGCCAAGAGGCGAACGAAAGCTATTAAGTTTAAAGACGCCGGAACACGTCTCTAGCCTAGACCTTTACATGTGTTTCGTTAGATTTCAATGTTGCCTTAGTGTAAATTGATTAAATTTTAAAGTTTATCTTCAATTACGTTTCAGTTTTCGGGCCCTAGCGAATGTAATGTCTCAAAATCTCTTAAATGCAATCTATATGCCACAGTATATCATTTCATTCGATGAAAGCTACTTATGAGAGAGTTGAGAGCTTTTCACACAACAACAAAATGAACAGAAAACAACCAATGATGTCTCTAATGCAGCTAATGAAAACCAAAAATCTTTTCGTTCAAAGTTACCAATCACTACTAACACCGAAAAGATCTAATTCTCATTAACTAATGAAAATTAAAAGAGATTTTTTTTTTCCAATATTTCAGAGCAAAGTGCGCTAAAAAAAATGAAAACTAATGCAAAGGCAATTCGAGAAATGATGACAAGAGAGCAAAACCAAGCAAATTCCACTCAATGGCAATCACAATCAGACCTCAAATCGACCAAAAGTCCCTCAAAGTGAAAGAATCCCAAAGACTCAAAATGAGCCATGTAATCTAGGCCCAAGACGAGACGAAGCGAAATTCGAATGAAGACGGAAACAATCACTCAAACAACGCAATGAGACAATAGAAAACCACCAAATAAATGCAAAGAAGCAATCAGAAGGTTGACTAAACCAAAAGAGACCAAAAACTCCTAAGGAAGGCTCGACACACAACAACACCTAGATGACCTAGGGCTAAAATTCAAAATCGATGGAAATGGGAAAACAACCAAAGGATGAAGGTAAAAGCCAGTCAATCCAGGCTCCAAAACACTCAAACAGTGGAAAAATCAAGACCAAACACACGAATCAGGCTCAGGAAGCTCATAACTGAGCAAACCCTAGTAGCTCACACGATTGGCGCGACTGTGAGGTTGAAACTAGCGCCAGAGACGAATTGGCGTGGGTAATACACAAGCAACATGCGCCAATGGGCGCGACTGTCAGGCTAAAAAGCGTGCCAGTCGAGTTTCCCAGTCAAAAATAAAAAAGAAGCAGTCCAACAAGCATACAAGTGAATGATCAAGCTATCAAAGACCCAAATCCACAAAAAGAACCAGCCCAAAAGAGCGGATCAAGCAAGGAGAATCAAGAATCAACCAAAAAGGCAAGACAATGCTCCAAGGGTTCAGTTTACAAACTAAACCGGAGATTGACTGAAGCAACTTTGATCTACTTCACAATTGCAGAGCAAAAGCGTTTCGAAGGCTATCTGGCCAACTTCAAGCTTCGTCTATAGCTCATAAAACGAACGACAACAAGCTAACGATCCCCAACGAAGTCACTAATTTGTTGTGGAGGTAAATCCCCTCTACGGACAGAGGCGATCCCTACTAGCCCAGACCGGGTCTAGCAACAATCAATCACGCTATAGTGCAGGTTCCTAATTGCAAATAAACCAAATAGCGACGAAGGCTTACCTGGAGTCCAACGCAGTCGTTGTAGAAGAGATGGCACTCCCGTTCCTCAGCTCTGGCAGATCACGATCCCTACGATCTCCGTGATGGGACACCTGCACATGCGAGAAACAAAACAAACGCAAGCATAAAATCCAGTAGATGCAACTATATGTCAGTCAGAAAGGACATAACTCATCATCATAAATAACAACAAGAGTGGAACCATAACCAATAGTCGTTCATTAATAATCAATCAAAGGAAAATTACAACCATAGTTATGACGCTGAATTCTCCTTCGGAGGGGGTCGCCAGCAGAACACGTCTCGAAAAGCCTGTCAAGGATTGGACAAACCTCTCTCTTCAGCTCTTGACAATAGTCTCCTTGCTTGAATTGGCCTTAAGGGAATTATGGAGGCTTTTGCAGCATAAGGCTCTTGGGAATTTGGGAACTGAATATCAGCTGCCTAGAGGCAAGCTTTTACATGGAGGAAGAGCAAGTCAGGATCCCTATAATCATGGGATTGGCCCTATCATCAAGGAAGATTCCATGAGAGGTGGCAAACCACTTCCTCTCTATGGAAATCCATAGCCAAACCTCCCAACTCAAGATAGATATCAGTTCCTAGATCAGTTAGGACGAAACTTACGCCATTTATTTAAAAAAAACACCTCTTAAATTGGCTGGCGCGAGTGCGACTTTGGGAAAGAGTGCCAACTGGCGCGGCCTCTTTGAAGTATTTTCCCCATTGGCGCGGGTACTGAACTGCCTGCTCGCGCCAATGCGAAAAGGGCTATTTTTAGGGTTTTTCACAAGGAGATGTCTTCAGGGCAATGAAAGCTCTTGTTCAGAGGGATGTCATGAAAGTGGTTTCAAGGCATGTCACCGCTCACAAGTCGCAAAATGAGCCCTCCAATGTGCGGGACGGGGATTGCAGGGATAGTGAAAAATTACTATGTAACACCTATCCTGGAGGTTCATATTCACTGCTGTTTCCATCTTAAAGCCATGCTGATTCACCAAAGAAAGATGTTCCAAAGGCCATTGAAACTGCCCATGTCTGCTTATTCCCCTTCATTTTCATAAAACCTTCTTTTCATCTTTTAACCCTCCATTTCCCTTTAAAAGCCTCCAAAATCCCTTTAAACCTCTAAAAATCTCTTTTATAGGTTTAAAACACCCCTTTTCCCCTTTACCAAAAGCCAAAAAAGCCTTGAAAAACCTTCATTTTTGGCCTAAAAACCCATTTTTTACACTAAGGCCTTAAGCCCCTTTCGGCCTTGGCCCTAGCCCCTTTTCCGCATGTGACTCAGAGCCATAACCAGGCACTGGCCCTTATCGCTAATCGTAATCGGAGTTTCCTTTTCCCGATTTTTCCTTTATTCTTCCAAATCTCCCGATGCGATGAGCCCTTCTCCTCCGATTGCCGATTCAATCTGGACCATTGAATCCACAAGAACCAACGGTCAGGGTTCAATCGCGCTTCACGTGTTCATTTCCCCTTTTCACTTTTCCGCTGGTCGCCAAATAGATCTCCACCATCGATATTTTAAGATCCAATGGCCAACATTCCATCGCATTGCTCCATTGGTTCTTCGTTGCACTCATCACTCTGATCCTCCGATTTAATCCTGACCGTTGAATCCACAAGAACCAACAGCCAGGATCTCATCGTGCTCCGCCCATAGCCCTCCGTCATCTCCCTGCCAATTAAATCTTGACCGTCAATCATCCTTCAGATCGAATGGCTAGTGCTTAATCACACATCGCAAATCCAAAGTCCTGTTCGCTTTTCACCTCCGATGTGTGATCCCTGATTTAATCCCAGATGTTCATTCCGCCAGATCAGACGGTTCGTCCCTCATCGCATCGCGCCCTTCCATCACATGATCCTCCACCGTCCCGACCTCCGATTTAATCTCCACCGTCAATATTTCTTCAGATTGGATGGCCCGCGTCGCATCGCTCCATCACGTCGGCAAAATGCAAAGGCTTAGTCCCTTTTCCTTGTCTCCTTCGATGCTGATTCCCGATTTAATCTCAGCCGTCGAATCCACAAGAACCGACAGCTAAGATTGTATCGCTCTCCGTTCATAAGCCCTTCATCATCGACCCATATTTAATCTCTGCCGTTGATCTCTATCATGATCCGAAGGCCCTCATTTAACCCGCTGATCTCCTCCTTCGTACTCCCAGTCCCACCACCAATGCCCCCGTTTCCTCTCATTTTCACCTTTTTCCTATGTATTTTCCCATGCATAAACTTTTACATTTTAACACTAAAGGCCATTTTTTCCGCCTATTCTGTTTAAACCTTGGTTTTTGTGGTATTGTTTCATTAAACCTTTCTCCACCATGGGCCCCGCATACACTTTACCCCGCAGCTCTTCATCCATCGCGTTCAACCCGCACCGTTGAATCTGGAGCCTCCAATCCAACGGTCGACAATCAATCTCGCGTAATTTTTGAGTTTTTCCCACAATGCGCAACTTTTACACGATAACGTGGTTTTATAAATCCACGTGTCGAATGCTAACCTATATCGCGTTCCAAGAGCTAAAACCGCTTCCCCCCCATTTCATTTTCCGAAAACCGCTGCCAGTTTTCCGCCATACCGCCTACCCTCCCCTGCAACGTCATTTTCACTTTAAATCATAGTCGTAGATCATCTTGATCTAACGTCCCACGTTATATCGTGATATCATTCCATTGTTTCTTATCTGTTCCCCCAATGACTCCGTCGTGCGATCGCATCCGTTGATCATCCTGATCTAACGGCCCGCGTTCATCCTTGCACCTAGACCTCCATTGACCTGGTTAACTACTCTGCCATGCTTTTTTTTGATTTTCCGCTGCAATCACATTCTTCCTCACTGCTCCTCCGCCACCCCAGAGCCTCTGCAAGCAGTCTAAACCAAGCCTGCAAGATTTCCTAACATGTTTTCGTGTGTTTAATGGCTGATGAAGGAATTAATGTTTTACAGTCACAAAGGTGACACAAAAGCTCAGATGGAAATCTCGGGGCCACGAAACAACGTCAAAGGGAATCAGTGCATAAGTGTTTCGAGCAATCAGCAAAAGAAAAGCATACACAGAGCCGAAATAGGTTGAAGTACAAAGGACCAAAGCAATTATTAGTGCAGAATGTTGACTGACACTGACACAGCCCATCTCCATGCTCAAAGGCCTGCCAAGCAGTTATTACACCAGGGAGCTACTACAAATTGTCAAAAGAAGTTATTTCGAAGTATGGGAATCCTCATAGCCCATTCTTCACTTAAATCACACCAAGAAGATAACAGTACCACTCCAGATGGTTTTTTCTCTCAAGGACACCCTGTGGGTGATTTATATCATATCAAAATGGTCTCAACAAGCTACAAAGTTATTGATCCTGTCTAAAATTTAATGTTATGTTTATGACACAGCATGGAGCATTCAAATGCTCTCTCCTATCTTTGAATGATCATTTAAAACTTTCCTCACCTACTTTTCCTCATTTTTCCTATAAAGGCTCTTCGAAGTCTCATTGTAAAAGGTTGGCATTTGGTGAATTGTAAAGTAATACATATTGCTGCTTTGAAGAAGCATTGGTGTTCTGAAAGAGTGTGGAAGTCTCTGTGTTTTCTGTTGATGAAGGAGGTTGAACCATTGGATCCCTGAGCCTAGTTTTGATGAAGTATTTCTTATTGTTAATTTTATTTCTTGTTTTCCACTTTGTTCCATCATGCTTTGCTTACAGTAGGATAAAAATTTTAGGCAGAGAAATGTATCTTAGAAGCACCTCTGACCTGTTTATCCTTCACTGTTTATATGTTTTCTGCTACTGAATTATGACAGGGTAGTCTAATAGGTATCTTAAATAATCAATTTGTTTAATTTCAGAAATGGTTAATTCAGTTGTGTTAAAGATTATTTAGGCATTCCCTCTTTCTTTACCACTGAATATTGTATCTGAAATCTCCCTTTGATTATTAATGCTTGAAGTTCGATAGTGAGGTCTGTTTCAATCATACCCTCTATTTCTTATTGTAATTGTGTTAAATGTCCCTATAATTGCAGTCCCAGATGTCTAAGGCGTTCCCTCTTCTTAGAATGCAATTGTATGTCTTTGTTGATTGAACCTTTAGCAGTAAACTTGTAGGAGGAAATAGGGCGTTCCCCGAATCCTATAATTTACTAAAGAAGGCTTAGTCTGCATTTCTATTTCCTTTGAGTGTTTATATCGATTAAGTCCAACGCAGTGAGCTTACTGGAGGAAATAGGGCATTCCCCAAATCTTTTAAGCCGTTGTGAAAGGATTTAGCATGTTTCTCACTCTTAGTCCTTAATGTTCATCCCATTTCACCTATATTATTCAACAGATCCTTGACCAAGTTAGATTTTCCCTTTGTTTTCCCTTCCTTCTTAGTCATAACTTTTTGGGACTTTCACATGACTCCATTGCCCAATGGCTTGTAGATTCCCATGCTCTATTTATACCACCTGAGTCACTTTTGTCCAACCAAACAAACAAACAAACAAACCCTTGTGCTCTATAACTAGCCTAAGACCTTAAATTTAACTTTAAAGATACATTATTCTTTACCTTTATAGAGAGATCCCTCTTTGGATCCAGGAGGGCTAGATCCTGAGATCCCAAAGCGGTTTTGATGTTGTCTTGTCTTTTGGTTAGCCAATCTACCAAAACACAGGAACCCCAACATAATGGCGATCACGGTGGGACTCATTGAGTTCATGATAGTCTAGCTAACTCTTGTGCACTCTTTAGTCCTACAAATCTCTAAGAAAATCAGTTAGTGAGCCATAGAGTAGACTCTGTTTGTTTGAGCACCTTAGCTAAGTGTAAGTTTAGACATAGGACACTTTCATAACCATAAAATTGTACAAAATCCAAAAATATCTTAGATTGGCTTCATAATAAACATGGTGGTGGAACCATAAAACAATTTTACCTTCACAAAAAGCTAAAAATTTTCCACCTGGCGACTCCATTAGCCCAGTAGGCCTATTGCCCATCTAGGTCTCTAGATTTCTTTAGGACTGTGTTAACCAGCTTTGAAGAAGTTGAGAAGCCTAGTCCCATATTAGATAAGACATTCTGAGAGACAAAACTTTCAAAAGCAGTTCCTACAAACTTCAGCCTCTCTCAATTTTTGAAAAGCAGTTTGGTTGCACATAGAATCAACACTAGATCCCATCCAGACCCTAATCCTCCTACAATATTTGACAATCCAGAGCAAATTCTGTGGCAGAATTCTAGAGTTGGAAAATTAGTTGCTGATAGGAACATTCCAAGAACAAAATATCTCCCTGAAAACCTTTCTATCTTGAAGGATTTACACTTTGACTTACATCATAATAAGAACATCTTTAGAACCAGATCTCAAAGTGATCTAAACCAAACTGATCTTGAAATTGCAGGTTTGCAACAGAGCTTTAGTAGAGAAGCTTCACCTTCTACTCCTCCCGATTCACAATTTCTTCACCACTTTAGCCTCTTTCATAACCAATATGCTCAAAACTAGTTTGCTGGCCCAAGTGTTTCTTCCACTCCAATCCATACCACCACTACCGAAAACACTCCATTGCAGCCCACTTTCCCCCTTGTAAACCCACCCACTGTAAATCCACCTTTCTTTCCAGCCATGGCAGCATGGTATGCCCCATTAGTGTTACCACAACCTATGGCTCCTTTGCTAAATGACTATCAGTCTAAAATTCTCCATTTCTCTGGAAAAGAATCTACCACAACTCAACAACATTTAGATAGGATGGAAGATGCTTTTGACTATATGGAAATATAAGACGACAGCATCAAGATGAGAATATTTGCTCAAATTTTAGGAGGAGAAGTAAAGAAGTGGTTTAAAGGCTTAACTCCTAATAGCATCAATGACCTTCCCTCTTTACATCAAACTTTCATAAACAAATGGGAAATCAAAAGCAACCCCCTCCAAATATTAGCAGAATATAAAAGTCTTAAAATAAATCAGGGGGAGAGCGTTCATGATTACTCCACCAGGTTTAACAGTGTCTACAATACCCTTCCACCTCACATGAAGCCTCCCCAAGGCATGGCCTTGGTAAAATATCCTGAAGGCTTCGATGCTGATATGGCCTATCAGCTGAGGGAGAGAGATTATGTAACTCTAGAAGACATGCAGAAGGGAGCTGTGAGTGTAGAAGAAAACTTAATTGAGAAAAGATCTAGGCTAATATTAGAGAAGAGGGTAACTTATAAAGATTATTTTGCACCCTCAACTTCATCCTCTGATACCAAAATTGACAACCTAGTGAAGGTAATGGAGAGAATGCTTGAAAAGATAAAATTGATGATAGAGTGCCACCAAGAGAAAACCAAAGCAACCTCCAAAATAGAAATAGAAACCAGAACTTTAGAAGAGAAAACAATCAAGATAGGCAAAGAGATAACGATCACCAAATTAGACCTCCCTTCCAACAAAACTACTTAGATAAGGAGGAAGAAAGGGAGATCGAAAGTTTGGAAGAAAACCATGTAAACTTGATTGGATCATATAGTGAGGATAATGTTTACCTCATTGAAGAAGAACAAGGTTTATTCTCCTCAGAACCAAAGGAAGACACAGATAAGGAGTCTGAAGATTATAGATTGGGGTTTGAAAATGCAATCATGGAGGTACACAAACACTATGATCTAAGAGGCAAAGGGAACATAGATAATCCAAATGACAAAAACACTAGCTCTGATGTTAGGAAAAATACAGAAAATCAGCATAAGAAAGCAGTAGAGAAAACCCACATTTTGGCTAAGAAAATAGATTTAAACAAAGGGAAAAGCAGTCAACCAAATGTGGAACAGAGTTTCCCTAGTAGTTCTGCTAGTGGCCCTATTAAAAATCTCAGATTGACGGTCCTAATAAAACTCAGCAAGTCAAAATTGCTGAAGGAAACATAAGTGAGAAAATAGATGTAAATACAACAAAATCAATAGTTCCTTTCAGCCTTGAGGGAGAGATTGCAAAGATTAAAATTAACATACCTCTGGCTGAATTAGTGACCCAGGAAGTGTACAGAAACCAGGTCCTAAAATCTCTGAATATACATGTTGATACTGCCACTTTGAACTTGACAGATGACAAGCTAGAGCTATTGTTTGGCCCAATGATTGAAGGAAAATACCAAGAAGGGGTTGTGCCTCCCTTCTATGTCAGTCTAAACATACATGAAAAAATCTTACACAATGCCATGTTTGATTCAGGAGCATCACACAACCTTATGCCCAAGGTAGTAATGGAAAGCTTAGGCTTAGAGATTACTAGACCATATAAAGACTTATATTCCTTTGATTCCAGAAGGGTCAAATGCTCAGGGTTAATTAAAGATTTGTGTGTTAACTTGTCTCAAATTCCTACCAAGAATCTTGTAATGGATGTAGTAGTAGCTGACATTCCCCCAAAATATGGCATGCTCTTGTCTAGATCGTGGGGAGCTAAGATTCAGGGCACCCTTCAAATGGATATGTCTTATGCCACCATACCAGTGTTTGGTCAAACCAGAAGATTATATAGCGAAACCCTCATGATATTCATGGTGAGCAAAAAGGACAAACCTCACAACACTCCTGTTTATTCCACCCATTCAGATCTAGATTCCTTCATTTTATACAATGAAGATGAAGCCACCCAAACAAAGGAAGAAAATGAGCATGAAATTAGTGCACCAGAGCATTCAGACTTGTCTTCCTCTCAACCTCTAGATATCTCAACTTCCAGCAGCCTAGAGCAACACAAAACAAATGAGAATGAAATAGAAACACTTTGGAGAATGAGCTTTGATGGCTCTTGCAACAAAAATAGTGCAGGAGCTGGTGTATGGATACACAACACAAAAAAAGGACATGCCTGCAAATTAGATGTTTCATGCACTAAAAACATTGCAGAATATGAAGCCCTTCTCCTTGGTCTGCACATACTTAAAGAGTTAAAGGCCAAAAAGATATTAGTACAGGGAGATTCTGAGTTAATTATCAGACAAATCAAAGGGGAATATTCAACCAAAAACCCCATACTCAGAGAATATAGAAACATTGTGTTAGATCTCCTGAAAACTTTCGAAAAATATGAGCTTATGTTCATACCAAGAGCCCAAAATCACATGGCAAATGAACTGGATTTTGCTTCTAGTAATTTCCAAATACCACAAATCGATGAGCAGTTCATTATAAAGGTAAAAAACAGACCAGCAGTGCCTGATAACGAAGATCATTGGTAGGTGTTTAACAATGATAAACATATAGAAGATTTCCTGTAGTCAAAAAATGAGTTTTCCACAGCATCACCAAGTCTCAGCCATGAAAAATAATGCTTAGATGGGGAACAAATTCCTGAAACAGAGTCCCCCTCTCCTACTGATATAAATCAGTTTAATCATCTTTTCAAAGCAAAATTATCTGATGACCCAAACCAAAAGGACCTAGAAATTCTAGAATGTAAAGGTGATACAATACCCAAAGGCCTTGCTCCATTAGAACAACTCTTTGATTTCAACGATGTGGCTAAGGAACCCAAAACAGAACCCATGGAAACTAATATGGAAGAGCACAACATAGGCAGCCCAACTGAGCCTAAAATGATTAAGTTATCTAGCATCCTTCCTGCCCACATCAAACAACAATACATAGCACTCTTCAAAGAGTTTATAGATGTTTTTACATGAGACTATAAAGATTTGAAATCATATGACACCAGAATCATTCAGCGCAAGATCCCTCTTAAGGAAAATCAGAAACCTTTCAGACAGAAATTAATAAGGATAAACCCTGTTTTACTGCCTACAGTAGAAAAGGAAATTAGGAAGATGTATGAGGCAAGGATCATTGTTCCTCTTAGATACTTGGACTGGGTTTCCAATCTAGTATCTGTTAGGAAAAAGACAAGAGAGATCAGGCTGTGTATTGACTTCAGGAACCTTAATAGAGCCTCTCTAAAAGATAACTACCCTTTGCCGAAAATGGACCACATTCTTTAAAGGGTATTTGGGTAAAAAAGAATATCATTATTAGATGGGTTCTCGGGTTATAATCAAGTGTTAGTCCTCCCAAGTGATCAACATAAAACAACCTTTACCACACCTTGGGGGACATTCATGTATGTCAAAATGCCATTTGGATTGGTGAATGCGGGGGCCACTTTCCAGAGGGCCATGGACATAGCCTTCTCAGAAGACATAGGCAATTTTATAATCATATACCTTGATGATATTACTGTTTTCTCCAAAACTGATGAAGAAAATTTGGAACATTTAAGGAATTTTTTCGAGAAATGCAGAAGATTTGGCTTGTCTTTAAATCCCAAAAAAACACTCTTTGGCCTCTAGGAAGGAAAGCTTCTTGGTCACATAATCTCTAAAGAAGGGATCAAAATAGATCCTAAAAGAATTGATGGCATACTGAATATCAGCCACCCTATAAATATCAAAGAATTACAGTCTTTCATTGGAAAGATTAATTTTTTGAGGAGGTTCATCCCCAACCTTGCTGAGCTATTAAGAAACATCACTAACATGCTCAGGAAAGAAGTAGGTATTAAATAGACAATGTAAGCTAAACAATCACTCGAACTAGTAAAGCAAGCCCTCACTCAAGCACCAGTCCTTATCAGTCCTGATTTCACCAAAGATTTCTATATTTTTTCCTTTGCATCTGAACATACAATAGCTGCAGTATTGTTGCAAAAGAATAGCTTGGGGCAAGAACAACCTATATCCTTCTTCAGTAAAGCCTTAAGAGATGCCCCACTCAAATATAACATCATGGAGAAGCAAGCCTTATCACTGGTAAAAGCATTAAAAGACTTTAGGGTGTATATTTTACATTCACATATCATTGCCTTTGTGCCACACACCGTAGTCAAAGATATTCTAAGTCAGGACCCTGATGGTAAAAGGGGAAAATGGATTGCCACTATTCTTGAATATGACTTAGAAATCATGCCTACTAAACTCATCAAGGGACAAGGATTAGCAAAACTCATGGCCGAGTCTAATTTCAAAGCTCTAGATATGAATATGGTTGGTGCCTTAGAAGAGATAGAAGAGTTCCCAACACCATTTACTGAAGAAACATTCATGAACTCTCCATGGTATTCTGACATAATTTATGTGTTGCTTTATTTAAATTCTCCTCCTTCTTTGTAGAAAACGAAAGCCAGATTTGTAAAACAGAAGGCTTTAAATTATTTCATGATAGATGGAGTTTATATTGGAAAAATGTTGTTGGGATACTACTAAAATTTTTACTTGAGAATGATGTAGGAAAAATCATGCATGAAATGCATGAAGGAGAATGTGGAGGGCACTTAAATTGGAAGACCACAGCAAACAAGATCCTCAGATATGGTTACTATTGGCCCACCCTTTTCCCAGATACCCACAAACTAGTAATGTCTTGCCACAAGTGCCAAATCTTTGATGGTAGAAGAAAAATCTTGCCTCTGCCCTTGAAACCCATTAGTGTTGAAGCACCCTTCCAACAGTGGGGTTAAGAATTTATAGGGGAAATCCATCCATCCTCCTCAACCCAGCACAAATGGATCCTCAAAGCCACTGATTATTTTACCAAATGGATAGAGGCCATACCCACTAGGAATGCTACTGACTCTGTCATTATTAAATTCCTTGAAACCAACATATTGTCCATATTTGGCTGTCCTAGAAAAATAATCACAGATAATGCTACTACCTTTAAATCCAAGAATATGGTTGATTTCTGCCATAAATATCAAATCACCTTGGGCCACTCCACTGCCTATTACCCCCAAGGAAATGGACTTGCTGAATCCTCAAACAAGAGCCTAATCAACATCATCAAAAAGTTGTTGGAGCAGAACCAGAAAGCATGGCAAAGTAAGCTTGTTCATGCCTTGTGGGTTGACAGGTTAACCACCAAAAATTCAATCAACATGTCCCCTTATCAGCTGGTCTATGGCATGGATGTTGTTTTCCCAACATCCTTGGGATTTCCAGTCATGAAACTCCTTCAGGAAGTTCAAGTTGAAGAAAATGATATGCAGAGAAGGATCAATCAGACCATCCATTTGCAGCAGACCAGAGAGGAATTTTACCAGAGAACTCAAACAATCCAAGAAAACATCAAAAGGTTATTTGAAAAAAGGACTAAAGCAAATGACTTCCAAGTTGGGAATGTGGTTCTCAAATGGGATTCAAGGAGGGAAGAGAAAGGAAAACATGGTAAGTTTGAAAATCTGTGGAAAGGGCCCTACATTATTCATTCCATAAGAGGGCATAATACATTTTTCCTGCAAGAATTGAATGGTGAAGAAGTGTTAGGAGGTCCTGTCAATGGCAGGATGCTTAAACACTATTTCTGTCAAGAGTCTTAGTTTCAAAGTTTTTTATCCATTGTACATACCATTTGCATAAAGAAAAAGAGAAAGAAAAAATACAAAAACAATATAAAAAGAAAAAGAAAAAAAACAAAACAAAAGAGGGTAGAAATAAAACAAGAAAGGTATAGCCCCATACCAAAAAGAAAAGGAAAATATGAAAGTGTGCAAGCTCAAATGCCACTACTTTAAGGAGAACTATTGTCCAATCATACATCCTAATCATGATTGGGTAGGTTTCAATTTACTGTTGATAGGATAGTGAAAAATATTTGCCAAATTGTTTAATCTTGGCTTATCAGTAGAACAGATTGGGATAGAAGAAAGAAAGGTTCAAACATACTGAAAATCTGAACCTAAGATCATAAGGAAATATGGCTCTAATTCTCTCAAAACTTGAGC
This sequence comes from Pinus albicaulis, assembly GCA_034641835.2. Taxonomy (NCBI): domain Eukaryota; kingdom Viridiplantae; phylum Streptophyta; class Pinopsida; order Pinales; family Pinaceae; genus Pinus; species Pinus albicaulis. The sequence goes on along the minus strand of CM076572.1, from coordinate 1,130,541,901 downwards.
CAAAGAGAAGAAAGAGAACTAGTTCTAACATGCTCAAAACTTGAACCAGCAAAGAAGAAAACAAAACAACTCTAACAAGATCAAAACCAGAGCTGAAATGAAGAAAGAAAGGTGACTCTAAAAAGCTCAAAATCTGAGTCACAACAAGAAGGAATAATGTTTTTGAATTCCAGATCTTTAAACCTTCCAAGTTTTGTTTTAATTTCTACTAGTTTCAGTTCATGTGCATCTTGTCTTCATGCCATGGACCCACAGCAAGCCAGACAGTCTAATCCTGGTTTGGTTGTGTTTCAATTTATGTTTTAGAATATAGAGAATGAAATCTGTCAGATAGTCTAATCCTGACAGATATTAGTTTAGGTAGAGAAACTTATGAGTTCAACTGCTTAATCTGAATTCATGGAGAAATAAGGGTAGCATTAGATAGGTTTATTTTTATGTTTGCAGAATAAAATGTTGGAAAAAGAGTTTGCCAGTCCAAGTGCACTTAAAGGAAGAAAAAATTCTAGGACAGTAGGAATTGGTAGGTAGAGATGTTGTTTTGAAGAATGACAGTTTTTTTTTTCAGGTTGCTGCAAAGGTTATCAGATCAAAAGAAGACCAATCAAGGAAAGAAAAACTGCTGCCCAATGGAAAGGCACTAGTCTGCTAAATACAGAGATTACTGAGGTTCTGGACACCTAATGGGCAAGATGTCCTCCCCAAGTGGAGCCACTGTTAGCCACCTATAAATTCTGATATGCTAAATGGTGGCTAAATTTGTGTTGAAGCCTTCAAGAGATTTATTTCCTTTGAAAATCTATCATCCTTGAAGTCTTATGTTTGTCCTATCCTGGAGGTTCATCTTCACTGCTGTTTCCATCTTAAAGCCGTGCTGATTCACCAAAGAAAGTTGTTCCAAAGGCCACTGAAACTTCCCATGTCCACTTATTCCCCTTCATTTTCATCAAACCTTCTTTTCATATTTTAACCCTCCATTTCCCTTTAAAAGCCTCCAAAATCCCTTTAAACCTCTAAAAATCTCTTTTATAGGTTTAAAACACCCCTTTTCCCCTTTATCGAAAGCCAAAAAAGCCTTGAAAAACCTTCATTTTTGGCCTAAAAACCCATTTTTTACACTAAGGCCTTAAGCCCCTTTCGGCCTTGGCCCTAGCCCCTTTTCCGCATGTGACCCAGAGCCATAACCAGGCGTTGGCCCCTTATCGCTAATCGCAATTGAAGTTTCCTTTTCCTGATTTTTCCTTTATTCTTCCAAATCTTCCGATGCGATGAGCCCTTCTCCTCCAATCATCGATTTAATCTGGACCATTGAATCCACAAGAACCAACGGCCAGGATTCAAACGTGCTTCGCGTGTTCCTTTCCCCTTTTCACTTTTCCGCCGGTTGCCGAATAGATCTCCACTATCGATTTTTTCAGATCCAACAGCCAGCGTTCCATCACATCGCTCCATTGGTTCTTCATTTCACTCATCACTCTGATCCTCCAATTTAATCCTGATCGTTGAATCCACAAGAACCAACGGCCAGGATCTCATCGCGCTCTGCCCATAGCCCTCTGTCATCTCCCTGCCAATTAAATCCTGACCGTCGATCATCCTTCAGATCGAATGGCTAGTGCTTAATCGCACATTGCAAATCCAAAGTCCCATTTGCTTTTCACCTCCGATGTGTGATCCCCGATTTAATCCTAGCCGTTCATTCCACTAGATCCAACGGTTCGCGCCTCATTGCATCGCGCCCTTCCATCACATGATAGTCCACCGTCCTGACCTCCGATTTAATCTCCACCGTCAATCTTTCTTCAGATCGGACGGCCCGCGTCGCATCGCTCCATCGCATCAGCAAAATGCAAAGGCTTAGTCCCTTTTCCTTGTGTCCTCTGATGTCGATTCCCGATTTAATCTCAGCCGTTGAATCTACAAGAACCGATGGATAAGATCGTATCACGCTCCGTTCATAAGCCCTTCATCATCGACCCATCTTTAATCTTCACCGTTGATCTCTATCATGATCCGACGGCCCTCGTTTAACCTGCCGATCCCCTCCTCCGTACTCCCAGTCCCACCACCAACGCCCTCGTTTCCTCTCATTTTCACCTTTTTCCTATGTATTTTCCCATGCATAAACTTTTACATTTTAACACTAAAGGTCATTTTTTCCGCCTATTCTATTTAAACCCTAGTTTTCGTGGTATTGCGTCATGAAACCTTTCTCCACCATGGGCCCCGCATACACTTTACCCCGCAGCTCTTCATCCATCGTGTTCAACCCGCACCGTTGGATTTGGAGCCTCCAATCCAACGGTCGACGATCAATCTCGTGTAATTTTTGAGTTTTTCCCACAATGCACAACTTTTACGCGATAATGTGGTTTTAGAAATCCACATGTTTAACGCTAACCTATATCACGTTCCAAAAGCTAAAACCGCTTCCCCCCATTTCATTTTCCGAAAACTGCTACCGGTTTCTGCCATACCGCCTACCTTCCCCCGCAACGTCATTTTCACTTTAAATCATAGCCGTAGATCATCCTGATCTAACGGCCCACGTTATATCGTGATATCATTCCATTGTTTCTTATCTGTTCCCGCAATGACTCCATCGAGTGATCGCAGCCATTGATCATTCTGATCTAACGACTCACGTTCATCCTCGCATCCAGACCTCCATTGACCTGGTTAACTACTCTGCCATGCTTTTTTCGGATTTTCTACTGCAATCACATTCTTCCTCACTGCTCCTCCGCCACCCCAAAGCCTCTGCAAGTAGTCTAAACCAAGCCCGCAGGATTAACTAACATGTTTTCGTGTGTTTGTAGGTTTTTTAATGGCCGATGAAGGAATTAATGTTTTACAGTCACAAAGGTGACACAAAAGCTCAGATGGCAATCTCAGGGCCACGAAACAATGTCAAAGGGCATCAATACATAAGCGTTTCGAGAAATCAACAAAAGAAAAGCATACACAGAGCCGAAACAGGTTGAAGTACAAAGGAACAGAGCAGTTATTAGTGCAGAATGTTGACTGACACTGACACAGCCCATATCCATGCTCAAAGGCCTGCCAAGAAGTTATTACACCAGGGAGCTACTACAAACTGTCAGAAGCAGTTATTTCGAAGTATGGGAATCCTCATAGCCCATTCTTCACTTAACTCACACCAAGAATATAATAGTACCACTCTAGATGGTTTTTCCTCTCAAGGACACCCTGTGGGTGATTTCTATCATATCAAAATGGTCTCAACAAGCTACAAAGTTATTGATCCTGTCTAAAATTTAATGTTATGTTTATGACACAACATGGAGCATTCAAATGCTCTCTCTTATCTCTGAATGATCATTTAAAACTTTCCTCACCTACTTTTCCTCATTTTTCCTATAAAGGCTCTTTGAAGTCTCATTGTAAAAGGTTGTCATTTGGTGAATTGTAAAGTAATACATATTGCTGCTTTGAAGAAGCATTGGTGTTCTAAAAGAGTGTGGAAGTCTTCATGTTTTCTGTTGATGAAGGAGGCTGAACCATTGGATCCCTAAGCCTGGTTTTGGTGAATTATTTATTATTGTTAATGTTATTTCATGTTTTCCTCTTTCTTCCATCATGCTTTGCTTACAGTAGGATAAAAAGTTTAGGCAGAGAAATGTATCTTAGAAGCACCCCTGACCTATTTATCCTTCACTGTTTATATGTTTTCTGCTACTGAATTATGACAGGGTAGTCTAACAACCCTCTTAAATAATCAGTTTGTTTAATTTCAGAAATGGTTAATTCAGTTGTGTTAAAGATTGTTTAGGCATTCCCTCTTTCTTTACGACTAAATATTGTATCTGAAATCTCCCTTTGATTATTAATGCTTGAAGTTCGATAGTGAGGTCTGTTTCAATCATACCCTCTGTTTCTTATTGTAATTATTGTGTTAAATGTCCCTATCATTGCAGTCCTAGATGTCTAAGGCGTTCCCTCTTCTTAGAATGCAATTGTATGTCTTTGTTGATTGAACCTTTAGCAGTAAACTTGTAGGAGGAAATAGGGCGTTCCCCGAATCCTATAATTTACTAAAGAAGGTTTAGTCTACATTTCTCTTTCCTTTGAGTGTTTATATTGATTAAGTCCAACGCAGTGAGCTTATTGGAGGAAATAGGGCGTTCCCCGAATATTTTAAGCCATTGTGAAAGGATTTAGCATGTTTCTCACTCTTAGTCCTTAATGTTCATCCCATTTCACCTATATTATTCAACAGATCCTTGACCAAGTTAGATTTTCTCTTTGGTTTCCCTTCCTTATCAATCAGATTTTTTTGGGACTTTCACATGACTCCATTGCCCAATGGCTTGTAGATTCCCATGCTCTATTTATACCACCTGAGTCACATTTGTCCACCCAAACAAACAAACAAACCCTTGTGCTCTATAACTAGCCTAAGACCTTAAATTGAACTTTAAAGATACATTATTCTTTACCTTTATAGAAAGATCCCTCTCTGGATCCAGGAGGGCTAGATCCTGAGATCCCAAAGCGGTTTTGATGTTGTCTTGTCTTTTGGTTAGCCAATCTACCAAAACATAGGAACCCCAACATGACCAATTCACTCTAGGAAGATTGTGTAACTCCAAAGCCTTCCCTGAAAAGCTCGTCGTACTTTCTGATTTACGGTAAAGAAGTTATCTTGCCTCTAAACCTATATCTTCCATCCTTGTATCTCTCCCAAGAGTCACAAGGTAGACCTTGCTTTTTGGTTTAGAGTAGGATAGACACTTTACTCAAAATCGAGGAAGAAAGGCTCAAAGCCAAGGAAAAATTTGTTGTGCATCAAAACTGTGTAAAGTACTAGTTTGATAAGAAGTCTGCAACGTCAAAGAGATTTGAGGTGGGTGACCTAGTACTAAAGTGGGATAAACCCCATGAAGAAAAGGGAAAACACATGAATTTAAAACCTTTATGGACTGGACCATTCACTGTGGAGGAAAAGCTCAGTCATAATACTTTTAAGCTGAAATCCTTAGATGATAGGATTGACCCCCTTCCCGTAAATGGTCGAGATTTGAAGCATACTTTCAATAGCAACTACAAGCTTCACTTCATGTACAATTTATTTTTCCCCTGTCTTTGTGTTAGTCGAATGTGTGCTATGTTATTCATGTCTTGTTCTATCATGTTTGCTGGTCATTGTACATAAATAAGACCATTGTAAAAGTGCATGACTCCAAATAGTTTGTGGTGTAATGAAATATAAGTGTGACAACCACAACGCTTGACTTTATTTTGTTCTCCTTATTCGTTTGGGAAAATGAAATAGGTTGAGCTAAGTTCAGATGGAAAATACGATTCATCCAATAGGATAACCTTGATGGAAAGTATTAGATCTGTTCCTATGCTATTATCTAAACTAACCCAATTGGTGTAAATCTACTTGTGTGTTAATTCTTGTGCAATATAGTAGAGAAGGGATAAGGGGAAAAGATAAAGCGGGCAAACCAATATCATAGGTCTTAAAATAATTCTTTGAAGGGGAAGCCTCCTATGCTCTCAATAATTCAGGATCCCTCTTCCTCCCATTGAAAATAATAAGTGCCAATGCACAGTTCTACTAAATAAATAAATAAATGGTAAATTAAGAGAAATGATTCTTGCACATGGAGGTGAAGAAAGTGACTTCGTCGGGATACTATCCAGGCTTGCTGGAAAGGAAGCAAAATTTGTGCTCCTAAAGTGAATTTGTCAGGGTACTATCCAGGCCTGCTGGTAGCGGAGAAACACTAGAGGTGAAAAATCATAATATGAATATCATAAATTGGCCATGCATTACCCTTTCCTGGATTGAAACAATTGTGATACAATGTATCTTTTGTATATGTTCAACCAAGTAGAGTAAAGTGAGATGTTATGTATAAATCCAGGTTGAAAGGGGGAAATTGAGGCAATCAATACCTCTTAGAGGACTGACCCTTAACCAAAATCTATTCCCAGACAGAGAAGCTGGAGTTTGCCTAGTGTGTTACCAAGTGTTTTTGCTGCTACAAAACCCTCCAAAAATTTCACTACATTCAAATTTTGGAGCCTACTATCATCGTCGTACCTAGTGTCTCTTTGATCATAAAATGTTGTCTCATGTTATTCGATGTGTTTCAAGTTTCCTTGAATGGCCTCAAGTGTCATCACATTGATTAGAACATATTTAGGCACATTTCATGGTCGTAACATCTTTATTGTTATAAAACGACACTTTTGGGACGCAGTCGCACCGACTTCACTCGTTATGATTGGGGAATGTGTTAAAATTGGTTTTGATGTATATTTATCATTGTGAAAGTTTTAATAAGTTTTCTCGATGAGTTGGTAAGTGTCGCACATGTTTCTATGTCTAAAACTCAGCCTGTTCACCCCTCACCCTATATCTCAGACTTAGACAAATATTCAGTTTAAAAGCAAACCTATTGAGGCCAAGAGTGCATGAGAACACTTTGAAACCTTGACCAAGAATCCTCCATTGTTCGAAAGTGCATCATGCACCCACCAAGATCACAAAGTGCACTCCTTAAGCCTCATTCCCCTTCCTTGTTCTGAATAGTGCCCTACTAAGTCTTCCTAAAGCGCACTCCTTTGACTTGAAGAAGTGCACCCTCCTTGACTACATGAGTGCACCTTGTAGGCCTTAAGCTTCACCCTTCAACCTTCCCAAATGTACCATTCACCCTCCAGACCCTTTGAGCACATGAGTGCACTCTGAAGGCACAAAGATTCTCCCTTCAGCTTTAAGACTTGCACCATGCACCTTCCTAGGCCTCATAAGAACATGAGCGAACCTTGACAGTTTGAAGCCTTAATCCTTCAACCTTCAAGAGTGCACCATGCAACCTCCTTCTCTCCCTTGAGCATAAAACGCACTTGGGAAGCCTAAAGCCTTTCCCTTCATCCTTCAGACTTGCCCCATGTGCCCTGCCTTGATTTCCTCTCTCTCTTGAGCGCATGCCAAAGCACTGGAGCCTCCTTCTGTTATGCAACCAACTCACAAATTAGAAGAAAATATAGACCTATAAATCAACCTCTTTAAGGGGGAAACCCCCTTTACATTACATAAATGAAAAATCCTTAGATGATACAAATGACAAAACCTACTTTCTATATATAGGAGTCTAAGGGGTCACAATATAATAAGAGCATACATAACAATAATAATGTAAGGGCACAATAATAACAATAGTGGGCTTCTATGGGGCACAATAATAAAAATACGGGGACTACATGGGCACAACAATAAAAATAAGGGTGCTACAGTAACAATAACAATAAGGGGCTACACTAGTATTATAGGGACCTAACATGCCCCTCTCCTTCAAAAAATTGTTGTCCTCAATGCTTAAGTAGTTATGGATGCTTCTATATAAAATTCTCATCCTCCCATGTGGAATTTTCAGTGGGTAAGTTCTTCCACTTGATGATTTCTTCTTCTGGGATTATGTGCTTGTATGGGTCCACCATGCACCTTTTCTATTGTTCATCAACTCTTACTATATCTACCATTGTGTTTTAGTTACTACAACACCCTCTAAAATTTTCACTACATTCAAATTTTGAAGCCTACTATCACCATCATACCTAGAGCCCCTTTGATCATAAAATATCGTCTCATGTTATTCTATGTGTTTCAAGTGTACTTGAATGGTATCAAGTGTCCTTGAATGGTATCAAGTGTCATCACATTGATTAGAACATCTTTAGGTTCATTTCATGGTCGTAACATATTTGTTATTTTAAAACAATGCTTTTGGGTCATAGTCACACAAACTTCACTCGTTGTACTTGGGGAATATGTAAAAAGTGGTGTTTTGATGTATATTTATCATTTTTCAAGTTTGTATAAGTTTTATCAATGATTTGGTAAGTTTCGCACATGGTTTTATGTCTAAAACTCAACCTGTTCGTCTCTCGCCCTATATCTCAGACTTAGACAAATATTTGGTTTCAAAGCAAACCCATTGAGGCTTAGAGCGCATGAGCGCACTCTGAAACCTTGATCGAGAATCCTTCATTGTTAAAAAGCGCACCATGCATCATCCAAGAGCGCAAATCACACTCCTTAAGCCTCACTCTCCTTACTTGTTCTGAACTGTGCCCTTCAAGAGACTAAGTCTTCCTAGAGTGCACTCCTTCGACTTGAAGAAGTGCACCCTCCTTGAGTGCATGAGTGCACCCTGAAGGCCTTAATATTCACCCTTCATCCTTCCCCAATGTGTCATGTGCCCTCCAGATCCTTTAAGTGCACAAGTGCACTCTGAAGGCACAAATATTCTCCCTTAAGCCTTTAGACTAGCGCCATGCACCCTCCTAGGCCTCTTAAGTGCATGAGCGTACCTCGAAGGCCTAAAGCCTTCACCCTTAAGCCTTCAGGATTGCTCCCTACACCCTCCATCTCTCTCTTGAGTGCACAACACACTTGGGAAGTGTTGATGAGGTAAATCCCCTCTGCGGACAGAGGCGATCCCTACTAGCCCAACAGGGGTCTAGCAACAATCAAACAATGCTATGACGCAGGTTCCTAGTTACGAATGAAAGACTTGGAATAGAAGCCTACCTGGATTCCAACGCTAGGATCTGAAGAAGAAGCGTCCCCGTTCCTCAGCCTTGGCAGATCACAATCCCTCCACGATCTCCGTGGATGAACACCTACACATGAAAGAAACGAACAGATACAAGCATAGAAACCAGCATACGTAACTAAACATCAGTCAGAAAGGACGTTACTCACATTAACATGATGGAAAACAGAGTGGAACCATAATCATAATCATCTATTAAATAACCAGCGAAGAGAGATTACAACCAAGTTCTGACGTCGCGGTCCCCTTCGGACGGGTCTCCAGTCGTCCACGTCTCGCAAAGCTCGCCAAGGAAAGGGAAAACCTCTCCAGAGTCTCGTGACAATGGTCTCCTTACTTGAGTCAGCCTTAAGGGAAAGAGAGGGTTCTTTACAACACAAAGGCTCTTGGGAATATGGAGATTCAGAGCTTAGGCACTTCAAGACTAGCTTGCCATAGATTTGAGCAGGCTTTTATAGATGGGGAAGGAGGGAGTTGGGATCCCTATTATTATGGGATTGGCCCTATCAACAAGGAAGGTTCCATGGGAGGTGGCAAAACCACTTCCCTCCATAGAACTCCCGCAGCCAAACCTCCCAACTCAAGATAGGTAATGGTTGTGAGTTTGTTGGAACTCAACTTCCTCCATCCTTATTTAAAAAACAACTCCCAAATTGGGTGGCGCGACTACGGCTCTATGACAGAGCGCCAGTTGGCGCGACCTCTTTGCAGTAATTTCCCCATTGGCGCGAGTACTGAACTGCTTGCCCGCGCCAATGCCAAAAGGGATGTTTTTCATGACTTTTGCAAGGAGATGTCTCAAGGGCAAATGAAGCTCACGTTCAGAGGGATGCATTGATGATGATTTCAAGGCATGACAATGTTCACAGGTCACAGAATGGGTCCTCCATTGTGCGGGATGGGAAATGGTAAGGACGGTGACAAATTACTGTGTAACAGGAAGCCTGAAGCCTTTCCCTTTGTCCTTCAGACTTGCACCATGTGCCTTGCCTTGACTGACTCTCTCTCTTAAGTGCATGAACATGTCGAAGCCCCTAAGCCTCCTTCTCTCAGCCCTTCATCCTTTCAAAGTATGCCCATGCACCCAGAAGATCTTTTTATCCCTCTTGAGTGCATTGAAAAGGCATGAACATAAAATCTGCATAAAGCATGGTAGAATAATAGATTTTCAAGCTGATGGTTGCTTATCATGAGTGATTGTAGATACAACTATTCCAGGAACAACATTGAAAGCACACACGAGGAAGATCGGCCAAAGAGACATCAACAATTGAAGTTGCATAAAGAACAAATATACAAGTGTTAGCCATGTCACCACTGGAGAAAGTCTATGTCATCAGTCATTATTAGCTCCAATCATCAAAATAGTGATATGTCATGTTCTCATCACATGATGATGTGGAAGTCATGATGTATTGTTGTAATCATTGTAAATATAAATAAGTGAAAGTCAAAGAATCATGTATGAACTAAAGAGTCATGTAATACCAAAAGTCATATGTAAATCCAAAAGCCATTTGGAATTCAAAAGGTTGTAGAAGTCCAAAGGTCACTAGAAGTTGGAAACTCAAGAGTCATGAGGATGTGAAACATCACGACTCGAGTTATAAAATGATCCTCTTTTCTCATGTAAAGGAATTTTAACCTTGGCTTCTTCCACAAGGAATTAGAGAGATGAATTTAGTACTTTTGGGGAGTGAGTAGTGGCTCTAACACACCACTATTGGAGCTAGTTATGTTCATTGTATTTATGTCTCTTGGGACTTATGCTTAATATTGAAGCCTTTCAGGCGAACAATTTTTTCACACATGGATTGTGAATGTTTCTAAGACTACTATTTTAATGTTTATGGTTCATGTTTTCTTTCATCTGTACTGGATTAATTGAACTATTTTGGTGACTTCAGTGCTTACTTAACGTAAATGTGTTGTAATGTTTATAATGATCTTCACATATATGTGAACTATTCTGCTTGATGTTAGACAGACCTTTCTTATTTATGTGTGTCTCCATTAGGGTAGTACTATTACTTCTCTCTTATAGGCTCACTGTATTGCCCCTTTCGCGGTAAGAGAACCTTGATACATTTGTAATTGAACATTCACAATGCGCACTCACTTTCTCATTCAAAAGGACATTTACACTTCTCTCTCATGCTAATAGATAAATCCAAGGCATATCTTTAAGTAAATGGTAATTGGATCGTATTCCAGATGGGACTCATAAACCAAATGATGTGATGTCTAGTTGGGACCTTATATCGGGGAGATACCTTGTATGTTGGTTGTATCTAGCACTGTCAACATTTTGGCACTAGAAGTAGGGCTGCCAACTTTTTATGGTTGATAAATCTGCACAACCAAATCATTCTTCTTCTATATAAGGTAGAAATATTTTGAGCACCACCCCGACTCCTCTTCCTGAAGTAGGAAATCTTCTCAGTCTGGCCTTAATTTGACTTGCAAAGTTACCTACGAATAGATCTGAGCACTTTGAACTATAACCCATCGCTACACAAAGGCTATCGGATTAATTTTTGGAGCACAAAATCGCCCACATTTTCCGAAGAATAAAGAAAAAAAATCATACCAATATATTAGTTTCTACAGTAGAAGATTTGGGCTTTGCCACTCTTGAATGTAGAAATTATACAACAATCATGTATTTCTTGGATTCACATTATCTAACAATGTACTAAAGTTAAATACTGAATCACTTCTACAAATCACTTGCAGAAAATAAACACAATCGCCAATCACATGAAGCAAAGAAGAATAGATCAAAACCACAACACCAGATATTCTCGGGGAAAACTTATTGCTCAAAAACCCTCTATCATATATTGTATATTCCACAAGAAATTATGAAACAATTACATACAATTATTCTAACAAGAATCCTCCTGTATTCAACTAATTGTCTCACACTGATTCAGATAAAATTGGGCCAATACTTAGCCAATTTTCTGCCTCCAGATAACCTGCCTTGCTCACGTAGTTCATGATGAATGAAATCCTTAATCACAAATAATTTCGACCTTCCTCAACTATGCTGAGTATCATGGGCATCTTGTGGTGTCTTAACTACACTTGGGTAGCCTGCTAATATCACAAGTGATAATCACACTTCCCTTTAACCTTTGTCTCAACTGGGTCTCCACTATAACTGACATGCATTCAACTAATAATAGTAAATCCTTAGTTGCATGTGAGATCACTGATTGTGAATTAATTAATATTTAATTCACTTGATCTCTCACTACTTGTATCTTAAGTTAAGACTAGCACAACTGAGTTTAACTCACTTAACTGAGTTAAACTATTTACAACTTGCACCAACTCATGCACCATTGCACTTCGAACTTTGTTACAACTAGAATTACTCTGCATGCTTCACCAACTAACCTCTAACTCAAAATCCACTAGCTAAATAAGTTTATAAATCTTAGTTAACTATTATAAGTTATCATTGAGAATAGATTACAGTTTATTGTCCATATTAATTAAGGGATAACTAAAATAGACAAAAATAACCCTGTGAGTCCCACCCTAGTGTAGGTGTTGAATGCACTAGGTGTGGGTGCTAAATTTTGTCTACGGATGCCAATTTCACTGTTTCTTGTTGCAAACTTAAACATTGAAGAGTTGGCATAATCCACAGATGATACAGTACATCAATACCAACTTCCACCTGTTAACGAAGGGTACGAGGTTGATGCTGTTCTTTTTGACGATTTTTTATGGTTTAGACGGTGAAGGAGAAGACTCCTTAGACTTTGATAAGGAGGAGGAACATAGGGACAAGAACATGGTTGACTAGAAATTGGATTGGATGGCCGAAGGGGCTCTTGCTCTTATGGACAATATTCATTAGATGCCTAGACATATGAAAAAATTGTTATCAAAGTACGATCCAAATAAGAACACAAAGGCAAAAGATCACATCGATGATTTCTACATGCATTTACGAATGTTTGAAGTAAGGTACAATTATGTTTCTTGCATACTTTTCCCTTATACATTAGAAGGTATAGCAACAACATGGCACCATATTCTGCCTGTAAATTCAGTCCACACTTGGAGGGAGTTTAAGAAGTTATTTCTAGAGAAATTTGTTGATGAACAAACTCCTTCCATGTTACTAAAAGAGGTCTGAAATAGTAAATTGGGGGAAAAGGAGAAAGTGAAAGACTTTAATCATAGATTCAACTGTATATTGAATAAGTTTCCTTGAGCATGCAACCACATGATTCAAATACTATCGATTATTATAAAACTGCCTTGCCCACTAACATTTCCCATTTTGTTAAAAGAGCCACAAAGGAAACATTGGCATTAAAATTTGTAGAAGTAATCACCATCGAGAAGGAATTGCACAGTATCAAGGTCATTCTTGACGATGACTAATCAAAGGACTCCAAAGATAGTAGGAGGTCTCAATCTTCTTCAGTAAGGATACTAAAAAAGAATCATCAGGTATTGAAAGCTTGAACAGGATGGTGAAAACGCTTACCAAGGAAATCTCATAACTAAAGAAGAGGTCAAGAAATACTTATACTAGCAGCAAGCCTCCCAAGTCCTTCCCCTTTCGAAGGAATAATAATAACAATAATAATCAACCCACCAAGTCTGCCCAGAGATCGAATGTTGTGATGAATATAGAAAGTGTCAACATGGATAATTATTATTCTTTCCACCAGGAATATCACTCAAAAAAGACATACCCACGGTGGAACCACAACATGAATGCTTTAGCCGCACACATTGTGGATTCCCTATTATCAAATGAGCACGTGGAACATATAGAAGAAATAGATGAACTTACAGCGTCTAAAGAAAGAAAGGGTATTGGACATGTAGTGAATGCATTTGATTATATATATAACACTAAAAATAAGGATGTTGAAGAGCCTCCACAAATTGAAGCCTCTCCTTAGAAGAAAAATGGTCGATATAGTTTAAGGAGTAAAGGGCCTATTTCTGATAAAGAGGTGACGAGACAAAAATTGAGGGAGAAATTGTTAAGAAGAATCTCCCCATCGGTCAATCCTGCTCATAATCCATAGAGTAAGTCTGGAAATGCAACTAATTCCAAAAAAATTCCTCCGATAACAAGGGTAAGTCTATCACTTCATAATTTTTAAATAAATTTACTCCTCCAGACACTTTAACATTTCCCGCTAGAGGTGAAACGATTGATTATAACACAGTGGAAGATTTGAATAAAACACGAGCTGATATTTCTATCTATGAGCTTGCAAAGTTTACATGCCAACATGAACTAATTTTCCAAGCCTTTTCACAACCTTCGTCGGGTGATAAAGCTTCTTCCTCTCAAAATGCGTCTAGTAAGTCTTCTAGTCCCCTTGAGTCTGTAGTTAATGCTATAAAACTAGAAGTTAACACTCTTCGCCCTCATTTTTTATTAATGTTTGAGAATTTTAATTATAATTTCCATAATTGTTTAGTCAATTCTGGTGCATCTGTGAATGTAATGCCATTATCTATTGCAAAGAAATTAAATGTTAAATGGGAAAAAATCAGTGCACAAATTATTCAACTGGACAAATTTCTTGTCCAAGCTATTGGTGAACCAAAAAATGTTCTTACCAGATTATCAAAATATGGTTGAGTTCATCAGTGTATAAATATTGTAATTGTGGACATCCCAAAATCCTTTGGTTTACTCTTTAGCAGATACTGGTCTAGCAAATTACAAGGGTATTTTGCGACTGACTGGTCACATTTGTGGCTTCTGTATAAGGGCAAGAATAACCAGATTTGAGTGGAAAGTAAGCCATATATGAAACAGAATGTGACACAACTTGAGGGCCACAATGAGCCTATTGATTTTGATGATCTGTTTTTTGGGAATTGTCTCCTTGAAACTGATCTTGGGAGTTACTAGGCACAACC